>KZ308406.1:814181-833735 GCA_000376725.2 Ladona fulva | reverse complement strand
ATATCCCAGAATTTGAGTTTTTAAAGAATATTGTTCTATAATAAAGACATTGAAAACTTCTCCGAATGCAGTCTGATTAACAGAAACCTTGAACGGAATTAGTACTATTGCCGTTCAACTGGAGTACAGTGATAATTTGTCGCGGTGGAACATTTGGAGGAAACTGATCAGATGTTTTTCAGCTACTAATGAGGACCACGCACGCACCCCAGATCATTATCAGACCCCGCACCTACGTATATATGTGTAAATGGATGAGCACTGTCTGCCAGGAGATTTCATAAGAACACTCTCTAATTTCTGAGGAAACGTGACTAAGAAATCTTTCGATTGCATCACGTTCTATTCGCTCTCAACAAATTTAAAAACGGTATTAATTTCAATCGACTGAAAAAAAATACCGTCATCGGTATTTTTCTTTTATCATATAAAATCACCGTAACATATAAGGATCTTTAGGAGGGCACTTTTGCCGTAGCTTATTTGGATTCGTATATCATTCTTTTCATTGAATCATTTTTTAAGGTAGGTAGTACTGATAAAAGTGCTTCGACAGCATAGGTTACTTCGCACGTAGGCCCCCACCGGGAAACGAACTCGGAAACGCTTTCACCGAATTCAAACGCGTTGTCCACTTGACTATCCGGGAGCCATCATTTTTTTAATATTCTTCTATCAGATATGGTCAATAATATGAGTTTGCTGAATATAATTCTATGATATCAAATATAATTTGATACATTCCCAAGAAATACGAGCGATGGATCTCTTCATGAAATATAAGTAATTTTTAACACCTAACACTTCTTGGTTGAATAGCAGAATACCAGCCACATCCATTATTGTACACGAATATATAAGTAATATTAATTAAATATATTTTTTAAATAATTAAATGAATAGCTATTGGTAAGGAATTGGCAAGGGATGGGCTACGATATCTGACGAAATTCAACGAAAAAGTTATATTGGAAAGTATTTAGAATGTACTTAATGGTCTAGTAGCACAGTATTCAGAAGAATCACATCACGCTCATTGTATGTTCTATTTTTCTAACAAATAATAATACATCCCTTACGTCCATAATCTAATGATAACTTAATTATAAAATTGAATTTCAAAGTGTATCCTATGTATCTGCTAATTGTTTTATGAATCCTTATTAACAGAAATGCTTAACATATTTTCCACATTGTTAGTGACGCCATATTTAAAATTTTAGGGAGCCTTAATTTCTTCTCCTTGTAGTAACTATGGGCTACATTGAGAAATCGAGGACGAATTTTACGTTCTGTGGGCCATAAAAATCAATAACATTGTTATTTATTGAGCAGCATTTGATTGGGTTTGCCCCTTAAGTAATAATCAATTTACGAACAGTCTTATTTTAATCGGAAGAATGGAATATCTTTCTGGTAGAAAATATTACACATAACATATTACCTTAAAAATTACATCCTAACCCATATCAAAAGCAAATATTAAAAGGAATGGTAGAAAATCCCGTTAATTTTAGTAACATTTTCGTATGAATACATAGCATCCTCAAAATATATTTAAAAGTTCGCGAGACTCCGTAGACGAATTTGATAATCGTTTTTCTTCGATCATATTACGATTCTTAAACGCTGAGAAAATCAACAGGAGAAAATTCACCCTTTCTATTCCTTTCTTTCATTCACCGAACATCATATTTCCGCAATATTCTTAACAATTCTCCCTTGTATAGTACCAAGGGATGCTTCAAATTAACCCACCTCGGAGAAAATTGTAATCCATTATCCTGCGAGACCAATCATCCACAAAATCACTTAAACACTTCCCAAGCTTTGGAAGCACCCCACGCCGATTATACAGAAATTCTCCCAAAAAAATAACCCTTTCTTTTTGACTTTTGACTCCGAGTGGGAGAGGCGGGCGCGAAAACTTCTGTTGCGCATGCGCGCAGCTGTGACGTCTCCGTAGCGAATATTCCGACCGCCTTTTTACCGGGAAAGAGTCGAAAGACGATTCGGATGTGGAAAGAGTAGGATAAATGTGAAAGGGGTGGGGATTTGTTAGTGGTCTTCAGGGCGGGGAGTAGGGGGATCAAACCTCCGTTCCGACTCCGGAGACGAGATTTTTTTCTGATGAAGGCGGTGTTAAATGGGAGAGGTGTGAGGAGGTGGTGTGCAGCGGAAAGGACAATAAAGTGGGGGTGGTTTCCGAGAGGGAGAGGGTAATATATATAGGAGAGGGGGTGGAGAGGTTTGCTCTTCTTCGTGGGTGTTATTCGAGGGATGAGAAACGGAACGTTCACTCTTTCGAAGCATCCTGCGGTGTAGTGACCGAAGCGGGACTTTTGGAAAACCTTTGTGAGAAGACCTATCCGGAGAAGGGAGATTTGCCTTCGGTTAAAGGTAGGGGAAAACATTTTGGAAGATCGGACCGGCTTTATCCCCTTGTTTGGCTGCTTTCCTGTACCGAAAGTAATCTGAATTTTTCCCTATTGAAGCTCTAGCTTATAGAAGTTTGTTCGTCTTTTCTGTAGGGTACTTCTGATAAATTTACACTTCTTTTCGTGCCTATAAAACTATTTGAAAAAATTTCGTCGCTGAAATTATTCTCGCCAACGTCAGTGGCGGAATGGTTAGTTTGCTAGCTTTCTATCATCGCGATTCCGAGTTCGAATTCTGGATAATCAAATAATTTCCGGATGAGTGTTGTGTAGGGCGTCGTCGTCGTTTGTGCGTCTGTGATTGTTCAAGTTATTGAAATGTGATATGATTATGGGTTTCTGTTTAACAAATGTAACGAAAAATTAAATAAAAATTCGCCTCCAATGCTACTAGTTACTGCAACTAGTTATTGCTACTAGCTTATGCATATAATAGCCAGAGTTCATTCGAAATGGAGAGAATTTTTCTCATAATAACATACGTTTCAATATTCTTCCATCGTTTAATCACAATTAATCCATCAATGATAATAAACCGAAAAGAGATTTTTTACTCAATCATTGTATTCGGCTCAATTCTAACATACTTCGCTCTTTCCTTCCAGCAACTGTAATTTAATGGCTATCTTTCGAGTCGTACATTATTCATCAACTATATTTCACATTTATAAAGTGTGGTGGCTGATAATCGATTGATTCGTCCACAGTTATAGAGAAAACTAAATTCTTTACGCACAGTAATTGATTGCAGTTTCCACCCAACGGAGATTTTTGCAAATAACAAATTTTGCAGCATCCGGGTGAGATCTAAAATATTAACTACTTGTCTCTATAGTATGATAACATAGTCACGAAAAATAAAAATTACTGACGACCTTGCGGCCATCTCAAGTAATGAGCATACAGAAGACTATAGAATTGTTTACGATTTTTGCCAAAGATTGACCTTTAATTTGGAAAAAGCCAGGTTTAACTAAGAACAGCATATGCTTTTCATTTTTGCGTATGTAAATATTGATCGCATATAAACTATCGTTCAAAATATTGGACGACTTAAGGGTTTTAATGGTAATCTACTCTACCCTCTCGAAATGATCGGAGCAGTTCTTCGTTTTCTGATTGATTATAATTCCGTTATAACGTTCTGACTTGTTCATTGATAGTGATATTTAAATCTGTATGTATAATCAATAAATTAGACGTATTTTTGTACGTAATGTATCCTTAGCTTTCTTGCTATACATATCTGTGATTTCTTAGACAGACGCAGGATGAGAATCAACTAAAAGATTGAATGTGGGCGAAGCTCCAAAAAAAATTTAATTCAATGTCGATGTCTTTGAAAATATATTATAACGTCCTTTGAAAATATTTCGGCGAATTTTAACAGTATTGAAATTATCTGTAGACGTAATCACATTAAAATTGAGTTCATATGGAAGTTCCAGGACAGATTACGAATTCTAGTTTTCATAGAAAATAACATTTGCTGATAGCTAGTGACAATTCGAATTAATTCAATGGAAATGACAGTCAAACTTTGAAAGCTAATATCATATGCAAACGGTGATAATTTTCCATATGCAAATAAATTAGTAATTCTAAATCGGTTTTATTCTACTTAGGTTCAATCATTTAATTTTTGGAAGAAGAGATAATTACTCGCGGGAATGAATTGGGTATCATTGACAAGTGCCTAATGCAGAGAACCAAAATAGAGCAAGTGAGGGATAGGTAATCTGAAATGAACAAGTAATGGGATCGACATTTAGCAAATTAGTACTCGTGGTTGAGCGAAAGAATTAGAGCTAATTTATCCACGGTTAGGAAAGTAATACTTTCATTAGCGCTTAAAAATGTTTTGCGGCTGCCCTGCAATTTAAATTAACGGAAAAAATTTGTGAGTTTAGTTTAGTTTAGAAATTCAATTTTTCCGGAGATAGTGAATTACTTTCCAGCCTAATCATTCAGTTTATTAGAAAGCCATTAATGTAAACGTCAAGCCCTATACAATTATTTTTATGGTATATTTGATATAAATCGTTGCTTCATTTAAATCATTTGGTTTGATTTAAGAGAGGAAAGGTCAATAAAAGCTTATAATCTTATTATCTAATAATATTATAATAGTGGGATATGTGATTGTTTTTTCCAGAAAATAAGATACTTATGATGTATTTTAAACTCTAATGTACTGATTACTTATAATCCTGATGGGTAATACTCAGGCGTTTCTGCTCTTGCCAACTTAACTTTCATTAATGAAGAAATTAGGAACTCTTCCATATGGTTACAATAAAACTGCTTCGTCGTATTTGGCACTCTGATTAATTAGGTTTTTATATGACTCTTCAGAGATGCTGCTCATTATATATTTATTCGGAGGAGCGGTGATCTATCCCGCACGAATATCTAACACATAAAAGCCGTGTTATGCCCTTTGGACACCTACCCGTCAAGATTTGTAGCTCCAGGAAAGAAAAATTTGGCAGGAGACGGTAGATTCGGTAACACGCGATGTGTACATAATGACACCCGAGTCGTATGCGATAACGTAGGATGATAAAAATGACCCCTAATTCGTGCGCTATTACTAGAGCGGAGCGTATCCTTTGACGAACCGTGCGTTTACGTGCCATACTTCGTTCAGAAATTTTCCCCCAAATTGTAAACGTGAACCCTTTGACGATATAGCGCTATCCTCGTGGGCAATGTACTTCCGAGAATTCAAAACTCCGCATAAGCGATAATAATCAATTTCTGCTTAACAAAATTTTCCGTGAAGATGGAAAATAAATGTTACATTTACAAAGAGGTTATTTGCTATTGATGAATCAGTTTTTCTTTGCTCCAATGGTGAGAGTATTCCTCATGACCGAACCTGAGAGACACCAATAATAATTCAATTTCCATGTTTCGTTTTAAAATGGAATAACTTAGATTTTGGACGACTGTATGGGCGGGTTTCGCAAGTTTTTAGTCCATCTTTTTGTGACAAATTTTAGTGAATATTTGATGCAATAAAATGATCTCTCGGTTTTTAGATTCCTAATATCATAACAATAATTACAATTGAAGACGTTCTTGATTTAACTATTTCAGAATTATAGGTTCAGGACGTGGAGACCATTCATCTTCGAATTTAACTTCGCTAAAAATTTCCCTAACGAATTCATTTATTTATGATGATTTTATTCCAAATAATTATGACATTACTGATATAAATCAAACGTTAGATTCTGTTTTAGAAGAAAATCAGAAAAAAATAAGACAAATTTTAAAATATATTTTTAAATTCACAATGAGCCCTTTTAAAAAATATTATACCCTTATTTTTAAATAAAATAATTCGTAATTTCATCTATAAATTTTACTGGTACTTTGTACTTCATCACGGGTTTTCACGAGGTGCGGCCAAAACTTATTAATTCCATATTACACCCATTCTTTAAAGCAGTCTTATCATACATATCGTTACATTATGCTAAATTTCGTGGGAAAAAGTAAATGTGTCGTTTTCGGACGTAATTAAGGTTTGCGGGGCGTCAAATGAGTGGTACCATTTCCTACGCGAGTGATATCGAATTTTATTTTTCAAGAGCAGAGATCCACTGGATATCACATCTGTATCGCCTTCATTTCACACGCGAGATGCATTTTAGGACTGTAAAAGGTCGAAATAGTAGTTACTTTGGGACACTCCTTTCCTATGAGATCAGACAGCTGTTTCCCTCGAGGCGAACCCAAAATCGTCATTTCGTAAGAAGCAGACTAAGATATTAAATAAAAAGAGAGGATTTTTATTTATGAGGTTACACTCCATCCATAAAACATAAATTGATAATGTAACGTTTAATCTCTTTCTTTTTTAATATTAATAACATCACACATAACTTGGTGAGTTTCTACATTTAATGAGAGAATCAACTGTTAAATTTCAGTGAGCTAAGTCACTAAGTACTCCTTACGATGGAGAGCCAAAACTTATCTTTTTCGTCTCTTTAATTTCTTGAAAAGGCGATTGCGAGGATAACTAAAATGTTTTTCAAGGGTAATTTCATGTCCTCCTGATGGCCACTTGCTAAATGGAGGCAAGAAAGAAGTTTATCTCGTCGGATTTTGGACACCTCTATAGAAATTTCGTACGCCTGAAATGGAGTCATATAAATGGCGAAATTACTTCTCGTATGTATTTAACCACCCTTGTCTTTAGCCATCGAAGGAGTAATCGTCCGCAAAAATAAAACTGAATCATGTCACAGATTAGTTCAGTTACGCAAGCCGAAAATATATAGCATTGCTGGTTTTACTGAGGTTCTATTTTCCGTGGATATTAGCTAAGTACGGTTACCAGTTCTGCGAAAATTCAGCATATTACCACCACGAAGTGGATACAAAGTGTCCGATATCACCTTAGAATATTGCATGTGGATTGTGTATAAATTTATGAAGAAAACCAAATCAAGCATTGGAAATATCGAATATAAAATCGACTTTAGTGGAAAAATCCTCGCGAGGTCAAAGGCTCAGATCATTGAAGTTTGTGTTTAAGAATTCCTTTTGAAATATAAAATGAATAAACGCCGACTATAACAGTCNGAAGAGAATAAAGAATAAAATTCATAATAAAGTGGATCGCATAAATTGTAATTCCAAATTAAAATCTCGTATTGAAAAATTGATGCATATCGTGTGAATATAGATAGGCTATTATTAAACGATTATAGGCTATAATTGGACAACGTTTTGGTTAAATACAATATTCTTTCGTAAGTAGCGATTGATTGCAGCCACATCTCGATGAAAGTAAAAGTATGAGGGCTGTATGATAAGTACCCGTTTTTAGTGACTGATGGCACCACTGACACAAAATGTGTATGCCATAATTTAACGCCATCTTTAGATATATGACTGTCAAAATTTCAGACAAATTAATCGAGTAGTTTTTTTTTTGATAGCTGTTGAAAGAAGTCAAGTTCGTGTTTGCTTGCCACCATGGAGAAAGAGGTCCATGGACCATTGATCAGTGATTCGATTTCTTTTTTTGGATGGGAAGACGTGTGAGGAAATCAAGGTAAAGTTGTATGCTGTTTATAAGGACCATGCATCTTTGATGACCACCATCAGATATTGGTTTAATGAATTCAAGCGTGGTCGAACATCCGTTTTTGATGAAGAGCGCCCAGGCCGTCCGATTGAGGTGACTACGGAGGATATGGCTAACAAAGTCCATGATATCGTGCTAGCAGATCGCCGTATGAAGATCAGAGAAATTGCTGACATTGTAAACATCTCAATTGAATGCATACAAAGTATTCTACACGAAAAATTGGGCATGAGAAAGCTATCGGCGAGATGGGTGCCGCGTTTGCTCACACAACGGCTCCATTTGGTGAAGAAAAAAATGCTCTTCCATCATGACAACGCACCAGCTCACTCACCTTCAATCACCACAGCAAAACTGGTCGAATTACGGTACGAATTGCTAACTCATCCACCCTATTCTCCAGATTTGGCCCCATGCGATTTCTTTTTGTTTACAAACATGAAAAAATGGCTTAGGGGAAAGCGATTCACCTCAAACAAGGAAGTCATCGCCACAACAGAGGCCTACTTTGCAGAGTTCGACAAAATGTATTTTTTGGGTGGCTTGAAAAAGTTAGAATATCGCTGGACTAAATGTATTGAGTTGAAAGGAAACTATATTGAGAAATAAATTTGAAAGAAGTTAAAAAAATGCGTTTTCTTGCCTAACACAGGTACTTAACATACACCCCTCGTATATTCCATTTTTTCAAGAAGAAAAATGTAACTTTCGTTCACGTTTGTTTCTGTCTTGTTCAGGCCTGCGATAATATGATAGGTAATCAGTTACAGATGATACAAAATTGTGGCTTTTATTTTTGCCTATTCTTATTGAATTCTATGCTAAATTCTTTTCATGAATTAGTAGTGATGCCGATTCATGCCAGTGTAGACGTTTTCCAGTCATAGCATGCTAGCTCAGCGAGAAAAACTATAACTAACTACCTCACTCCTCATCTAAAGAACCTCATTCCTTCTCCAAGGTTTCTGCATGCTATTGATGGCGAGATAAGGTTCAAACAAGTTTCCTGGCTGAATACTTCACAGACAGAAACAGCAATCTATAGGAAAAAATAGCTTACATTTTAGATATAAATCTTATGCACAACATAATTTACAAACTGATCCCTCATACGCATTTCCCTCACTGTTGAATATCTTCGATTATGAAGAGCGATTTTTTATATCTATTTCCTTATCTATCTTCATAGGACGTGCGTTACTCGTGTAGTAAAAGATATTTTTAAAGAGTTATAGAAAGAAAGAATACGTATCCCTCATCCATATTTTCCTCAAACATATATCGAAAACATTTTCTAGGGTTAATTTTTTCTAGCTTCGCAAAGTCATCTCAAAGAGCTCCTTGCTTTCTGATATAAATGGTAATTCTCTTGGAGTATACAGCTTATAGTTCGCTCCTTAAATCCGAAGATGTGTTTCCGAGAAGGCATTCCGTCCCATTTGGCCGAATGAGTCGCCAAACGTCTAAATGAGCGTACTACGTACTACGTACTACCCACGTACTACGATTAAAAACATGACGCAAGTGTTTACGTGCATAACAGTCGTTCCACGTACTCCAACAAGTTTATGATGGTAGACTTTGATTCAAGATAAGATTACTGAACGGCGCAAATTATAAGGCATTGTATTAAGAAGGCACTAGAATTAATGTGTGAAAATGAAATGAGCGCAGAAACGGCTATGCATATTTAAGATTGCAATTCTAATATCTAAGTATTAAATAATGATGATAAATCTAAAACTTTACAGATGTATAATTTAACTGCGGAAATCAATCCAACTCATATTCTCATCACTGCCACGAANAAATTCACAATGAGCCCTTTTAAAAAATATTGTACCCTTATTTTTAAATAAAATAATTCGTAATTTCATCTATAAATTTTACTGGTACTTTGTACTTCATCACGGGTTTTCACGAGGTGCGGCCAAAACTTATTAATTCCATATTACACCCATTCTTTAAAGCAGTCTTATCATACATATCGTTACATTATGCTAAATTTCGTGGGAAAAAGTAAATGTGTCGTTTTCGGACGTAATTAAGGTTTGCGGGGCGTCAAATGAGTGGTACCATTTCCTACGCGAGTGATATCGAATTTTATTTTTCAAGAGCAGAGATCCACTGGATATCACATCTGTATCGCCTTCATTTCACACGCGAGATGCATTTTAGGACTGTAAAAGGTCGAAATAGTAGTTACTTTGGGACACTCCTTTCCTATGAGATCAGACAGCTGTTTCCCTCGAGGCGAACCCAAAATCGTCATTTCGTAAGAAGCAGACTAAGATATTAAATAAAAAGAGAGGATTTTTATTTATGAGGTTACACTCCATCCATAAAACATAAATTGATAATGTAACGTTTAATCTCTTTCTTTTTTAATATTAATAACATCACACATAACTTGGTGAGTTTCTACATTTAATGAGAGAATCAACTGTTAAATTTCAGTGAGCTAAGTCACTAAGTACTCCTTACGATGGAGAGCCAAAACTTATCTTTTTCGTCTCTTTAATTTCTTGAAAAGGCGATTGCGAGGATAACTAAAATGTTTTTCAAGGGTAATTTCATGTCCTCCTGATGGCCACTTGCTAAATGGAGGCAAGAAAGAAGTTTATCTCGTCGGATTTTGGACACCTCTATAGAAATTTCGTACGCCTGAAATGGAGTCATATAAATGGCGAAATTACTTCTCGTATGTATTTAACCACCCTTGTCTTTAGCCATCGAAGGAGTAATCGTCCGCAAAAATAAAACTGAATCATGTCACAGATTAGTTCAGTTACGCAAGCCGAAAATATATAGCATTGCTGGTTTTACTGAGGTTCTATTTTCCGTGGATATTAGCTAAGTACGGTTACCAGTTCTGCGAAAATTCAGCATATTACCACCACGAAGTGGATACAAAGTGTCCGATATCACCTTAGAATATTGCATGTGGATTGTGTATAAATTTATGAAGAAAACCAAATCAAGCATTGGAAATATCGAATATAAAATCGACTTTAGTGGAAAAATCCTCGCGAGGTCAAAGGCTCAGATCATTGAAGTTTGTGTTTAAGAATTCCTTTTGAAATATAAAATGAATAAACGCCGACTATAACAGTCGTGGATAATTTTGAAATTTTATATGTAAATTTCGAGTTGTAATTTAAATGTATGATAAAATTAATTAACTGCAAGTATGAAACAAATGTGAATGAATAAATATTATTTCTTGTTGCGTCTTGCAAACTTGCAATTATATAAGTAATCTACAAGTAACTGCAAGGAAAATCATAGAAATAGATGCTAGAACAAGTCGTTTCAAAAATTCATTTTTTTCGCGAACGATACGCGAAAGCAATCGATTAGGGAAGTAGAGTCATGGTGCATGCACCCCCTACCACACGCCGAAAGGCAGCTTTCAGGGTACTTATGTAGATGTAGATGTACAAGTAAATATGAGCGTCGTCAAAGTACCAACATCCCATTTTGAGATGCCCAACCAGAAGATGACAGTTATTTGAAACCGCTTAATATGAACATCGTCAAAAAATTAGTTATGAGCTAATAATCGGCCAAATATGGAGAAAACGGATGTGATAAAAACTAATGGACAAATAATTGTCTAAAATCTAGGATAAGATCAAGGTTTCATGTCGACAAGATTGTAGTCCAGGAAAGAGCACAAAATACCAATCTTGTTTAAAATTACAACTAGAATTAGAATCTTGATTTTGAATTGATAAAAAATACTGACGTTGCGGACATTGGGGCTGCTTCAAATGCAGATTAATTTTCTTAGAGTTGTTAAGATTGCAACCAGAGTGTTTTATTCTTTCATCACTGTAACATCTGTTATTTTAGTACTTTATATTTTCTGTGAAACTACCTATATATCAATCTACACGTTAGTGCTTCCTCAGCATCGAGATTCTCCCAATGTATGCAAGAAATCTCACTTCACACATCGAAAACGTCCAAGTGAGACGCTACAACTTTAAAACCCATTATCCTGTAAACTCAATCAGAATGTAAGCCTAAAGTGTAAACGAATTAAATCAAGAGAAGAGGATAATCTATAATCATTAACCTAATCACATGGCCGTAAACGCACGATTATAGTTCTCCTCCAAGTTTCATCACACCTTTAGCTGAGGAAATGCGAGAATTCTAAGAGACTAATTCAGTTGACATTTTAAGAGTAATGAGAGATCACCGACGAAGTAGTGTCCTGGAGATTTCACAGAAATGCGCGCCGCATAACTGTCAACTGTAATAATAAATTACCTCATCTTGTATGGCGAAAGGTTACGCGCGAATGGATGAACTCCCAGCGATCGAATGAACCGCCCCTTTATTGTTAATTGTATATAAATCCATCACGCGTCGACGAGCAGGGTCAAAAGTTTGGATCGCTGGGATTGATTATGCGGTGAAAACAAGGAAAACACGGATCAAACTCTCTTCAGCAAAAATTTTCTTTTTTACTTTACCATAAATGAATTATTAAGATATTTTTTACCAATATATGTATTTTGATGAGAAGAAAAATGTTGATCAAACCTATTAAAAAATCGACGTTAAAAACCTACCTCCCTCTCTCTTTAAGAAGGATATGATAACTGATAGCGATAGAAGCAACAACTTTTAACTTCCACATTCACTCCGTAAATCAAACTAGATTGACTCATGCAATGCTGATCTATCACAGCAGATTTTAACGACAGCCATTCGGGATGTAATGAATTTCCTTTAACATATCCAATAACTACGTTCACCATGAGCATCTTAAACTATATTTTAACATGAAAAACATTCTCAATTCAAAAATATAAAATATCCTCCATTTTATGTATTCCAGCGTCTATCTGAGGTACATTTACGCCCAACGTTTTTATTTTATATTATTTTCTTTATGCCTATTAAAGTTTATATCGTAAATCATTGAGATACAANACAGGGGATACTATTTTATATTATTTTCTTTATGCCTATTAAAGTTTATATCGTAAATCATTCAGATACAAATTTTTAGACATTTACATATAGACAGAATTTTTTTCACCTAATTTTTCTTTTCTTTGTTGATGAACACTGTTAACAATGATTTCTTAAATACATTACGTTTCGTGTTAAGATAATCATTGACGTAACGCAAATAAGCCATTTAAATATAAAGACATTTAATTTTTATCTATTACCGCATTTTGTCCTAGAAACATCTTGTATGTAGATCTTCAGTTGTTAATTTTCCTCATAATTCTCATAATATGAAGATTATTACTATGATAGTTGCCATCAATTCATATCAGAGTAAAGTGGGCCTCCAGATGGCAGTGCGGGTAACGCGTTCGACTTCGGTAGAAGCTGTTGCGGGTTCGATTGCCGTTGGGTGTCTTCCCTGCGAAATGGCCTCAGCCGTGGAAGCACTTTTAGAAATAACACTACTAGTGCTTATCAAAGTAATGCCTTTAATTTGGCTGATTTTAAAAGATTTTGTTTGCTCCTAATAATTTAAGTGTTCTTAAAAAAAATAATCTCCTCTAGCGAGATTTGGCGGAATTCCATTATAAATGAAATAATAAATACAACTTGTACTTTTCCACAAATATATTTGTGGAAAAGTACGTTGTATTTATTATTTCATTTAAGTTTTCTTGTCTGTTTTCTTTGATCTTTTTCTAAGTCTTCCAATCTCTTACTCGTATCAGACATCCTGTAAGTGACGATCTACTTTGAAGCAAATATAATTAAAACGTAAAAGAAAATAATTCACTATCTATTTAACACATGTAAAATTCGTTTTCTTCATATTTTTTTATCGAAATGATGTACTCATCTTACTCTGATTACCCCAATTGTTCCCTTAATAAACGTTTATTGCATCTCTAAAACAATATCAATAGACGATCCAGATCTTACTGACATGCTACATCTTTCTTTCCCACCTGATTCTTCCATTTAAAACTCTGGTAGTGCATTGCCTTTGTTTTTGTGATGTTGAAAATGGAAATTTTGTGCGTTTCTGCTAACCACGAAGTATATCCTGATCGAGTGTTTTTTTTTACTCTAATGATTCTTCCAATCAATTAATTCCTCGAGAGTTATGTTTCACTCTCATGGTACTGAAGTTCATGACATATATTTTTAATTCAGTAACTCTTAAAAAATGTATCAGTTTTTAGTTATATTGTTTTCTGATATTCTACCTCACGATCTGCGATTCTACTAAATCCCCGAACCCTGAAGAGTTTCTTATTTCATCTATTTCCATTGAAATAGATTCATAATGGGATTGGGAATTGATCAAAAGAGAAGGGGGTTGGATTAATTAAAGGTCGCAGCTATTCATTATTAATAATATTTAAAGGATTAAATTGGGTGAACGAAAAATAGTGACGCAGTTGACTTTAAAACGAACTTAATCCTGAAATCGAGATTTGCTGTTATTTCACTGAACTATAATAGCAAAATTAAAACTGAAGCTATCGAATGAATAGAATAGGAGCGAAGGTAAAGTTACATGAAGGAAGTGGTTTGCATAATAGGCCTGGCTGTGGAAGAACACTATTTCGCTCGTACAAATTAACAAAAAGGATGAAGGGCCGCTTACATCTGTCTAACTCGTTTGGAAGCAATAAAGCCGGAACGGAAAGAAGAAAAGGCCATCAGGAGAGGAAGATGGTGTCCCCCGGGACCTCGGAAAGTAGGGTGGACGGTCACGAAATGTTTGACACCTGCTATATAAACTCGTTGAGTCTTATCAGCTTCCCTTCTCAGCAGGGCGGTTCCGCAGGGCTACTCTCGCCAACATCTCATTAGTTTCTCCATATGCGCAGTATACGGACGATTTTCGTTTATATCAAAAACTTTCTCCTCGATTTTATTTGATATATAAAACCTTCACTGAACTCTTGCATGCAAGGCTAATATAAAGTTTTAATAGACTCTCCATCAAAAAACTAAGCATGTCACCCTATAATTTTAATCGAGTATGTTAAGGCTGCATAAATGTTTCCAAAATGTTATCAGTGTTTGGGGTTATAGATTGCCATAATATAATGGTATGGATTGCTGACCCATACATGATGGAGTACAGATATACTATTGGTGAAATGCAACTATTTGACCCTATATGGTACAGAATTTACACAAAAGCTGCAGATTAGAAGATTCACGAATGAGTAGTCAATTTTAATGGTTACTTGATAAAACTAATTTTTGCCGTATTGAATGGAAGATGCCACGATTAATGTCAGTTTTGTCTCTAACGATTACTTTTTGACCATCACGAACAAATCATGGAAATGTATTGTTCCCTGAACAACTGAATTCGTGTCATGCACCAAATAAAAGTTTGAACAATCAGTTTTCGAAAAGTTACCTTACATTAAATAGCTAAGTTGGTACATGTGCTCACAGTATCATAGCGAGAGAGGAATGAAAATAACAGTAGTAGTATTAGATTTGTTACAAGAACTTTGACAGCTTAGATTCGAAAGCCCCCTCCGGGACAGCTTTCACCAAGTCGAACGCGTTGCCCACTTGGCTTTGGGAACCCATGAAAATAGCAAAACGTACATAATTTTAATAGTAAATTCGTTCGAAATTGTAATATATAAGACAGCAAATATTTTTTATCCTTCCAAAACACCAAAGCGCAATATCATCGCAATCAGAGTAATTCTTCGATCTAATTGAATCATGGTACATTTTAATTACTCAAACGGTATTTAGAATTAAATCATACACTCATGCAGCAATGGTTAGCAACAATAGTTAAAACAATCGTTAATTGATCTGGGGTAACGGAACGATTATTCAGCAAATTTTGAGAAAATAAAATATATAAGAGGGAAGAGAATCTTTATTTATGTTCCGCTATGAGTTTCTGAAATATTTATGATGCAATAAGGAAAAGAACGGCGCGAAGCTTCCGTATATATAAAATGTGTGTTCACAAGTTTCATCATAGTATACTTCTAGAAAGAATCTATCGCTATATTATTGACAGTCTGTCACAGTGTACTTGTGATTATGTCGCTCTAATCTGTAAGTACTAATTTTAAAGAAAACCGAAAGAAAAAAATCTTTTTCATAAATAGTATGACATCAGACTTCACAGGGGATACAAGCAATCATAAAATACGACTGTGCACAAAAATCTCTGTGAAATGAAAGAAAATCGAACTACGGATTCAAGTCTTATTTACTTTACACCGAAACCTATTTGCTTGCTAAATGCAAACAGCGCGAACATTGAGAGACAACACTAGTTTTGCACAGATTAGATAAAAACGTCATGTACGTAAAAAGCATGCCAATCATACAGTCAGACTCCAACTACAATACAGCCAAAGGTGATAGGACAACGAAGCTACCTCCTGCAGGAAGTTAGAAAGTATTATTTTGGCGGTAGCGTGGGACGAAGTTCGACTTGCAAATTATGGAGAATATACATTCCTGAAATGCAGGCACTAGTTTGATCATGTATGATCTAGGAGCTACCTCCTGCAGGAAGTTAGGAAGAATTATTTTGGCGGTAGCGTGGGACGAAGTTTGATTTGCAAATTATGGAGAAGATACATTCCTGAAATGCTGGCACTAGTTTGATCGAAACTTATCCGCCACTCTTTCTATCGACGCCACATTTAGATCACATCGTTTGAGATATCTGTCTTGATATGTTATTTGAATCGATTTAGCCATTAATTTTACATACAAGTAACTATTAAAGCAGTTAACTGGTCTCGAGATTGTTTGCGAATAATTTTAAAATGTTTTCATTAAATTTACTTTCGAAAATTTTAGTATCAATTTTGAAATAAGTAGTGTAAAAGACTTCCGTGACATTCATCGTAAAAAATGGCAGATCTGTCATGGATTCTCAGCGGGGAAGAGATGAGTTATGAAAATAAATTAGTCATGCAATTAGTCATAAATAACGAAAAGAAGGTAACGTCTCTCAAGCTCCTAATGTACGGAGAAAATATGCATTTGTTCACCTTAGGATATACAGTGTTAAACTATCTTGCTATTTTTATATTTAATTGAATTAATTTAAACGTTATAATTCTGTATATGACAGTATATTCTGTATATAAATGTGAACCTGTAGATGACAGAAGTAAAAACCGTAGCTGTCAGACAACCGAGTGTCAGTCAGTAGAGACCCTTAGAACTACCAACACGAATATTTTTAACTTTAAATGTCACGGAGCTTGAAACTGTCTGTTTGCAGCACGATTTATGAAATTACACTAATGTGTTGAGTTAATGAATGCAAGTTTATCAAACATGTCTTCATGCGTCAATTAAAGTTTAAAATGAACACATTTTGGACTCTTTAGAAGGCTACGAAAAAATTCTTCGTGCCATTTTATCCTCATCCTACTTCTCAAATATTCTGCAAATCTTTCTTGTATCATTAATTTCTCATTGAAATTTAGTTTAAAATAAAATAAAGAATTTTTAAATGAGAAATTAAGACATATTATCCAAAATTTATTTTTCGGTTTCGGCGAACGAAAACGCTATTATTGCGGTCTGGTCGAAATCCATGTATTTTTAAGGAGGATACCCCTGCTACACGTCAAAAGGCGGCTTGCAGGATATTTATGTAGTTGAAAAGTATATATCGTTTTTATTTTAAGAATGGCTGCAATTTCCGCAGCATTTCGGACAATTCTCTTCATTTTCTCTCTGAACATATATGATCACTGGTACATGCTATCTATGGAAATAGACTATCCCACAAATTACACAAAATAGCTGCGTATTTCTAATCAAGAAATGGCATCGAGGAGGGAATATTAAGGCACATAAACCTACCGAAAGTTAGACCAATTTTGTGAATTGTATTTCTAATCATCTAAAGCAGAAAGTGCTACATATATGCACTGCAGAAGATGCAAAAGATATTATATTGCAGGAAATGGTTAACTGTACACATTTCATGTGTACGCATATTTGATGAAACCGATATGAAATCTCATTATTTCGTTTCCTGTCGGCATTTTTAATGTATGACGGGTATCGGAAGGGATATTTAAAAATACAAGACATCGATATTGTTTTGAGTTGAATGCTGGGCGATATTAATATAAAATCGTTTCAGAAAATTAAAATTAATTAAAATTGTTTCAGAAAATAATGACAGAATAAAATAAATAGAATAAAATAGATATTTGAAATAGCATCATAATTTTTCTCGCTGTTAAATTGACATTCGAGGAAACTAGAATATTAGACCCCTAAAATACAATAGTAGCATGCACTTTGGACTTCATTTAAATCAATAAACATAAGTACTCATTTTCGAACTATAAAATTTAGGTAAAATACTGTGAAATGACTACGAGCTCTAACCGATTTTCTGTATGGACTTAGGAAGAATAATGGTAATGTATGATAGGAGGTGAAAACATTTTAAAGGAATCTCAAGTAGCACTATGAGTCCCTTGGATGAGACGCCCTATTTATTCACTCATGGTCCATCAACTAGAGGATTAATTAAAAAGAAAGATCACTCCCTCATGTTAAGAACATATCACTGACGATATTAAAACTCATTTATCTTAATAAACTCTAGATGTCAATGTATGTACTTGATCGTATGGGTTGCTGCCACTGGGAAACGATCCCTCTGCATAATCATATTTAAGAAAACAGAAATGCTAACAGCTGCTCCCAACATCTTATAAAATCAGTATCGAAGATGGTGAGGAATAATTTACGCGCTTAAAATACTTGGAAAAGGTCTTATTTGAAACGCTGTAAGGGGAAATACATGGAAGAGATTATTAAGCAGCGGAAGAAATCCAAATTTCCAGGGATTTTCTTAACCTATCGAACCTGAAACTCTTAAAGCTGATAAAACTGTTATTTACTCTCTGAGAGAAATACGTGTTTGCAATCGGAAGCTGATACACAGCTCGAGTGGGCTCGCTATATGTGAATAAAACACCAATTCGTTTCTTAACTCAATAGACTTCGTATACAACGTCCTTTTTTGCTAAAAATACAGGACAGGATGAAATTATTAGTCAAATCTTCCGTTTGAGATCCAAAATAAATCAAAATCAGCTGGAACAACATTAAATTAACCCTCGCAATTTCGAGAGCATTCCGCTGACAAAGTTAATGAACCTTGAAAGATAACATTAAGCTTGTAAAAGTGGAGTAAAAGTTCATCTTACATACAAAATAAGTATCTAAACGCAATAATACATGGAAGTAAACAATGATCCACCTTTGATGGCGTTATTTATGAGATAATTGAAGTGAGAAACTTATTTTACCATGGTGAAAGGAGTTAATCAAAATCAGGATTTCCGGTGAGTTGGTAAATATTTCCGTGTTAGGTAACCTTAAAGAAGGTCATCCCTAAGGGTCATAATCCTCGCAATCCAAAGGTCACAAGAAATATAGTTATTGGCTTTGGAGTCAAATCTTAAGCTATTGTTATCAAATGCATAGTATTTAAATAACTTATGCTCGGGATTCAATTTTCCTAAAGATCCATATTTTTCAATGACGAATATTCTTATAAAGATAAAGTAAAACATGATAACAACTAAATCCTCTCATCATTAGTACTTAGGGTATAAGATATGATCATTAATCCATATTTAATTTAAAAAAAGCTCTAAAAAGTATCATTAATAAAAAATTAATTTATACTCATATTGTACAACGCAATACTGAACTTAATATATAAATGAATCCATAATATTGTGTTTTATTGAGCTCTCATCCACTGCCAATAAATAAGCTGAAATATTAAATAACAAATTTAATTGCAGTTTCAAAGTACTCCACAAACCATCAACATTATTTAACGTTAGTGGAAACTATCATCCCAATAAATTTAATACATATCATAAGTTTCCGAACGAGATGAGAACGTATCTGAAGTTTCAAGTTTAACCCGCTAAATTGCCTGAGATTAATAGAAGTATTCTTTCCATATCAATAATTTATACTGAAATACTGAAAAAAAATCCTGAAAATTTTGGG
>KZ308406.1:680200-808872 GCA_000376725.2 Ladona fulva | reverse complement strand
GGGGAAAAAAAAGAAATTGTTTGGACGGCGGATAAGGCAGGGACGGAAAATTTTTCTGAAAATGAAACTGACATTTCGTGATCCCAGTGGTTTGAGGGAGTTGTGTGTTTACGTGCGATTAAGTTCTGCTTTGTACGGTTAGGAGGTGACTGTGGCATTTACCCTTAAAGCTATAGATGGAGGATAAGTTTTTCATTCCTTGGGGAAGCGCGTTCCAGAGGTTACTAGCTGTGACTGTAAACGATCCGGATGACCAATAGGGTAGCGCGTTCGCCACTGGTGGAAGCGGTCCCGGGTTCGATTCACGGTGGGAGCTGATTAGGGTTACCTACTCCTTAAAGGTCGATTCCGGGAGTTTTCCATTCCAATAGTAGGAAACTCCGGAAGTCCGGGAGCTTAAATTTGAATAGATTAAAAATACCCTAGAATGTCTATTCCTCGTTGATGAACAGCATAAATATGCAATTTGATCATACTTGAATTAGGTCTATATATAATTTCAGATGATTTGACAAGATTTTCTTAACGGAATTATAAAATTACAGAAATGTCAGAACTTCTAACTGAGAAACTTCCAAAATATCTTTGTGTTAAGATGGGTTATAATTTAAATTACTCACTATCAGGAAATTGTCGACGTAAACGTATATGAAAAAAGCACGCACAATGTCCATAAAATTTATTATTTTCAGTGATGGGAATAAAAATGCGAAAAAACAGTCACAATTATTTATCTATGACAAATTTTTGTCATCAATATATGGAGATTAATATTTTAATACTATAATATCCTATATAATAAGTTATCTATTTTAACTGATCAAAAATGATAGGAGCAATTACGTTGTCAACGAGCAGTTTGACATTGAGAGCCTAAGCGGTTTCCCTTTGGTATCTCTCTAGTTATTGATCTCGGATTCAAATAGAAATGAAATGTGTTTACTACTGAGTTTATTTCCATAAGAAGTGGCACAAAGTGACATCCTTACAACCTTCTTAAACTAGCGACATGTGGGAGGTGTCATTGCAATGTTTGTGTTACTGTTCAGATGAGACCACTAGGTTGAGTTGTTGTTGAGTAAAGGGAGGAGAAAAATCCCTCAGTACGGGAGGCAGAAGATTTGAAAATTATTCTCCAATTCCGGGAGTCTCCTGGAGAAAATGGGAGAGTTGGCAACCCTAGAGCTTATATTGGCGGAATTGCCTAAGCAGCCAAAACACCCGCAATCTTAAAACCGTATAAAATTCAGAGCTATCTCTTGACTGTATATCACCACCAACCGGTGGTCCGCAAACTACTGGTGGTCCGTGGGAAGCTTTTGATGTTCCGTGGAGAAATGTTGACAATATTTGCAATTATTATGTTTATCATAGCCTTTATTACATTCTGGCACTCTTCGTGTCACATTTCTACCTCATCGAGAAGAACGTGAAATTGATTTTTTCGATCACCTCAATGTATTTCTTACGGGTAGTTACTGACACGGATAATTTAAATTCATAAATATGTACACAACGGTGATTATTGTAGTAGATATTGTAGTAAGTGAGCATATGAAGCTCGTAGCTGTTTTTAGTACTATTATTGACACAGTTTACTGGTTACAGTCCTCCAAAATAGTGTCCACGTCGTACGATGACCCTATAAAACTCGTCAGCGTTGACGATTTCAATTCACGTAACCGGAGAGGCACATATGCGATTGAGGACTGATTCCCGCCCACACTTGCGGTCCTGCGCATCGTTGTAAGGCACCGAAAAATTCTGCGTTTTCCAGAGAACCATTAATAGCCGGTGACCGTGGACCACAAATCACGTCCCCCACTTCCGAAAGAGTTCGCCGCGGAATCGCTAATGAGAGAGTTTGTGCGAAGAGACGTGTTATGCGTGGAAATCGGTCATTGGACGATTTTCTTTGAGTTCCGCTCGCAACCTGACGCAGAGTTTCTAAAGTTGATAGAATACTGCCCTAGTCTAGTATAACCTAGAGGTGGGGAACAACCAGCCTTCGGACCATATTCGACCATTCTGGAGGTCCAATGCGTCCTCATAACTGCCTCAATAATGGCGAGTACATGAATAATTATTTTCGCAGCCTCATTTATTACGAAAACTGATATTAATACAGAAATTAGTTTTCATCATTTTATTTAGCGATTGTACTTCGTGCAGTTTAAATGTTGAACTATTTGAATGTAGACAGTATGCAAGTGTGGCCAGATGACTTCATATACGGCCAATGATTTTTCATGGGGACAAATGGTTTATGCGGTCTAGTACCATTATTATTACCATTTCCAAAAGAAAGATGTCAACCACTCAAAATGCTGATTAAACTTGCCTCAAACAACTTATTTAACACGTGTATAAATGTAAGGTGATTTTATTTACTTTTAAAATCTCCATATTGTCGAAACAATCATTCAATGCAATTTAAGCAAACATTGATTGAAACAATTACAGGTCAGATAAGAGTCATATGAGTATTTTGTAAATAATCTCATTGGTTTTGGCTGAATGTTACGACTGACTGTAGCCTATGAGTCAACTTGTATGCTCAAAGCCGGCAGTTGATATAAAGCATTTAGCAAAGTATTGATATGATGTAACAAATAAGCAACTTGCGCTTTCCTACAGAAATATTAGAAAAACTTATGTTAAAATACTAACTAATTAAAAGTTGCATCAATGCAGACTCTTTGAATTAAAATAGGGAAGGAAATATGGTTTCTTTCCGGGCACCGTAATCTGCAAATCACCATCTGAAAGAGCGTAAATTATTTTTTTTTAATTCGTGGCTTTTCTCGAAAGAGCTCGTCAAAGTAATAAACGGAGTCCGGTTTTTAATGTAGAATAAAAGGAATTTTCACAAAAGTTATGCTAAGCTTAAGTAACCCAAGTTAATTTAAAACGGGACAACTATGTTATAAACTTAATGAAATCAACTGAAGACGAAAAGGAAAAATGTTCGCAAAAATTTGCAAATATTCGTTCAATTCATTTTATTTGCAAGAATTAAGAGAATANCAACTCTAATTACTCTCGTACTACGGTGCGTTTTTTGCAGAACGACGCTCACGCGTAAAAGGGGGACCGAGATAACAAAGACACTGACAGTCATTTTGAATGTCTGAATAGGAATGAACGGCCGACCAATGCATTTCTTCAACTACTGATCGAAGCTGGTTCCGATGAAAGTGGGGATTTATCGCGATCTTTTAGACGTTTTCACTTCCGTGTTTGTGCCTCATATCGGAACATTATACCTAGAGTTACAGTAACGTCTTTTAGCTTGTACTATCAGTAGGTTTGCGCAGGTTTCTCACACCCCCCTTCTCTGTGGGCGTTTTCCTGCTGTGGAGATTTTTTTCCTAAGTTACGACTTCGGTTTTTACATCCAAAAATTCTTCTAAGTCTTCCACTCTATTTCTATTTAAAATTTATTCATGTTTTTATTAATAACATTGACGACAGGTTAGATGTAAGAAGAGACTTTTTAGTCTCGCCCTATTAAAGACCTTATAGACCTAAGTGCCTGGATGGTCAGTACTTTTCTGTACGTCGTCCAAACGATTTTTCTAGAGCTCACAAAAACGTTTAAAAAATTCTAAATCATTCAGCCAAAATTTCCTTCAAGGAATTTTTGAAATTCTATAAGTAAGTCGATGGTAAGGTTGTATGGCCAATTTGGCTATTTTACAGGTGATAATGTAAAAATAATATTTTTCTGCCTTGACGATTTCACAGCTCTGTAATCTGAACGCCCACTGTGAGGGAATAAGGAGGAAAAATTGCTCCCTTTACTCTTCACGATGACTCTTGAAACTTTGTCCTCGAGCGTTGAAAAGGCTTTGCTTGAAAGGACGGTAACAGAAAAGAGGTCGCAATTAACGAGAATAGGGAAACTCCCACGCCACAAAACTAATGCTATAAATCCTCTGAGTAAAATCAATCCGTTTTACATGGCATCAACTTAGTTAAAGTTTTTGCTATGATACATGTACCATCTGACAAGCTAATTCGTACATGAAATTGATATGTTGAAGCGTAACTTTCTACATCATAGGCTTTCATCACTTTGTATTTTAAAGGATTAAATCTGTAGATATTTCCAAGTATAATCCGCAGTTTCATAAACTTTAACATTGTACGCGTATTAAAATGGGTTTTACTGAAAATATAAAATGAAGGCAGAGGAAATTAATAGGTTCTGTTGGTTCTCTCTCACACGCCGATAGGTACTGAAGGTTAATAGCACCGATAGGTAGTTTGCAGAATATCGTTGTTTATTTATTTATTTTCATCTTCACTGCAATTTGGCCTTTTAGCCAGGTGGCAGGCATATATATATNTTTAATAAACTATCTCTGAAATAAAGTTCTTTTTTAATATAAAAACGGAGTAGATTTCTCTTTACTCTCATGAGAAATAAGTTTACTCAATATATTTACAAAGCTAAATAAATATAGCATCATTCTCCGTGGGATTTCAGATTCGAGAAACGATATAGTCTGCCGCTTCAATGAAAAAAATCCAGAGGAAACAAATTGTTTACAGAAAAAAATGATTCTTTTAATATATAGAATATTTGTATTTATATATAAATTGTAGATGAATATTGCGAGGGGATGGACTGCTTAAGTAAGTAACTGAAGGAGGGTAATATGGAATGGAAAATAGAGAGTGGAAGACTGAGACAAAAGCTGATGTATGATATAAACGGCGAGGAAAGCTTTCAAGAAGTATAGGAAGGAGAATTTTAGAGTACATGAACTCGAAAGATGGAAGATTCATGCATGACTTCATGCAGGTCTACGTAAGAGTATATGTCTTTATCATCAACTACCATTAAGTTTAAGAAGGGAAGCATTGACGTACAATATAAGAGTGTAAATAATATTAATATAAAATAATTAAAAATACATGAATACAACTATATAGAATATGAATAACTGACGTACTTTCCCTGGATTTCTAGACCAATAAATTATTTTGGAAAAAGTATACAATGGAAAATGTTGATGCCAGTGTAGGGGGGAGAAAGTCGGTTATTGAAGCCAATTAATAGTCATGTGATTATATCTTTGAATTGTTTTCGCAAATATGTTAAAAGAAATTTAATATTACGATATTAGACATAAAAACAGTGTCGGGGAGCCTCATAAATTTTTAGGAAAATTTACTAACATGAACTTGGTAAAAAATAATGAATGTTGCAGGAGTGAAAACCATGATTTGATAAATAAAACGACTACTTATGGATAGTAGTTCATTATTTATCTAAAACTTTTATTCTACGTAATACTATAGTGATTTCACCAAAAAATCGCTCTCCTAAGACTATTTACACGATGACCTGTTGACCAACGTATTTTTGACCCTATAGAGATTCCCAAGGGAGTAAGAAGCACTTGAAAGTGGTATTTTACGAATAAAAACTTGAAGAGGAAGAAATTGTTTGCGTGCCTGAGCTCCGGAATTCCATTAGGCGGAAAAACGTCATTGACGCGGTCACAGAAGGAAAATTGCAAGCCCTGACTCCAAGTTCACAAACAAGTCACGAAAACAGTGCGCAACTAAGCGATCGATATGCGGCACAACAGTCATCAATTTGATTATAAATTTCTTCTCTGTAATTTTATCAAATTCGTGCGAAGTCGTATCATAATATTTTCGAATCTTAGGCGAGTCTCCATTATCCTGAAAAAAGGCAAAATACATGGCAAATGAGCAATGCGGGTTGCTTAATCTCGCGGGATGAGCCTCGCCGTGTGCTGCTTTATCAGGACTGTTATAGAGTTGGTTTCATGAATCTTCTCTTCTACTTCTTTTCTTTTCGTCATACAAACAGTAAAGACGGTTTAAATAAGATTGGCATTTCCATTACTTTAAAGAGAATGAAACAATTACAGATATCTTATCTTTAAGGCTTAAGATATACAAATTTACTATGTACAATAAATAATCAAAATATTTTGGAATGAACTGAAAATAATTTCGCTTTCTTCTTGAATTAAGTGAATTAGATAAAAACTAATATTTCTATAACTTTTCTAAATGGAGTTGGCTCCTATGAAAACTGCTTTTATATCAACTAAATCAGTAGAAGTATCTTCCGATGATAATTATTCCCTTAGTTAAAAGAGCTAGCCAATTTTTTAAATCTGATCTTGCGATGTGATTATTTCATTAATTCCCAAAGTATGTCACGTCGCTATTTTTCACACCCGTAATTCTTTGGGTGTCAGTCGAACGGCTCTTCCGTGCTTAGTAATTTATCTTTCCTTAACCATTGCTAATTTATTTGTTACTATTACTGTCTTAATTACTATATTAGCGAATTAGTTTTAGTTAATTTTGTTACAAGTGATTCCCATGTACACAGTTTGTGTACATGGGATGTACATACTATCAGTATGTTTGCGCAGGTTTTTTACCTCCCTTTTTTGTGGGTTTTCTTGCTGTGGATATTATTTTTCCTAATTTACTACTTAGGATTTTTACATCCACAAATTCTTTTTAAGTTTTCCTCTCTATCTCTGTTTAAAAATGTATTTATATTTTTATTAATAACATTGACGACAGGTTAGATGTAAGAAGAGACTTTTTAGTCTCGCCCTATTAAAGACCTTATAGACCTAAGTGCCTGGATGGTCAGTACTTTTCTGTACGTCGTCCAAACGATTTTTCTAGAGCTCACAAAAACGTTTAAAAAATTCTAAATCATTCAGCCAAAATTTCCTTCAAGGAATTTTTGAAATTCTATAAGTAAGTCGATGGTAAGGTTGTATGGCCAATTTGGCTATTTTACAGGTGATAATGTAAAAATAATATTTTTCTGCCTTGACGATTTCACAGCTCTGTAATCTGAACGCCCACTGTGAGGGAATAAGGAGGAAAAATTGCTCCCTTTACTCTTCACGATGATTTCCAATAATAAATATTATTACTTGCTTCTTCATCATTGCAGTATCTTTTAAATAATATAGAATTTTTACTCCTCAAAAATCAACCTTTTGCTTCCTTATTCCAACTTATGTTTGCGTTCCCTTTTTATTACCTAGACCATTTCAAAGTGTAACGCATGTATAGATTTCCCAAAGACATACTTATGTAGACAGATACAAAGATAGACCCCTTGTTGGCGAGGTTAGGCTCAATTATGCCTCTTTTTTCCACCTAACCTCGTATGACGTTATTATATGTACAGATATTAATTAAAAACAAAAGGAAATAGTGGAGTTTTGTAACTCTTTGCAAAAGATTCTTTTCTGCTTAAGGTTGGCAAAGAAAACATCCACTTTTACAAAGAAGAGGGTGAAAGAAACGCCAAAAACAGAAGGAAAATGCATTAAAAGTAATTTACAATGAAAACGTTTGCACTTCAAAATAATAGATTTTTTTAAACAAAGGAAATTTCAAAATACACGCTGAAAAAACACTAAAAATTACTAAACTAATGTATATATGAATGAAGGTACCAAGGTGAGTAAATCTTAGCAATACAATTTAAAGCGCTTCATACGCATGAGTAGTTTTGACGTAACAATTGCGACAGATGTCTCGCTCGACGCTCACAAAATTAAAGGTCATGGAAGCGATGTCCAGGTGAAAAAATAATTTAGCCCACGCGCGAGAAAAACTTCGCAGAAACGAAAGAAAGAAGTTCTCGGCGTTTAACAGGTTATCCTTATCCCCACCACCGAACGAAACCCGAGGATAACCCACCTGTTGCCTCCTTCTCAACCAATCACATTTTCGGATCGCTTATTCCCAGACCACTCACGTCCAATCTCTGTGATTGATTAGCTCAGGGAATTACCGAAGGTGCGATGTATAACAGCTTACGTTGATGCCGCCTACGAATTCAAGGAGGTGGTCTTAATGCGTAAGGAAACTGATCGGAATGAGATGTGAGGGGAAATCACAGCGGAATAAAATACAATCGTGACCGCAATCGGAGGAAAAGTTTTTTGTATCCGCAGAAAGATTATACCATCAAAGAGGAACTTTTAATCGATGCGCATTCTCCCCGCGAAACCTTTCGATGCCTAATTGGAGTAGTTCATCTTTTATTCAAAGGGGGATTTATTTAAAAGTATGAGGAATCTTCTCTTCGTACTAAGTTTTAATTCTATTTTTAACCCTTCTTCAACATTTATCAATGCGTAAAATAGCTTTGTGATGGTTATGTAGTGATAATTGGGGAAAATAGTGATAATCATGTATAAAGTTCATTATATTTAGGAGTTTAAAACAGGAAAAAATCCTCTTATACAAACAGATAGTCGACAGTTTGCTTTCATACGAAAAATTTGCTATAGTCGAGACTAAAAACTAGGAAACTAACTTGCAATATTCTTAAGCCACAGAATTAAGATAAATAACGTGCTCTACGCTACTTGATTATTTCCTCCGAAAATCAAAGTATTACTTTTTCAGGGAATTTTTCCGAGATTCTAACACGCAAAACAAACTAAAAATAATAAGTGGCGTCTTTTGACNTCCGCAACATTTTGCTCATGAGCAATCTATATTCAGGGTAACAACAGCACCGTTCAGAATATGCATGCTGAATTCATGTGGTCATTATCAGTCTCTTGGCATCTACTCTAAAATCTCCTTGTTAACGAATTTCCTTCTCTTTCTCTTGAATTTATCGGCCTTCACCGCGTAGAGGCAAAAAAAATAAATATAAAAAATGTACAAAACACTGTTCAATGTACACTGCACTACAAAAAATACATTAAACACGACCTAAGCTTCTAGGTTAAGTCTCGTCATCAGGCCAGCTAAGCCTAGGTCGTATTTAATCCATTTATTGTGGTGCAGCACAAACAAAGAAGTGTCTTATTGATCATTGCTCTTCTCTTTTTGATAATAAACCTCTTTTCAAATCATCGAACACCTTTACACTCCCTTTTGTTTTCCCGAAGCATCTCGCTCTCAACTCTTTTACACAATTCCGATAATCTTTCCCAAAAAAAATGTTACTCTTTTCTGTTAGTTTTCAACAAAATCATTCATAAATAATTTACATTACTTGAATGAGCAGGTTTTACAATAATTCCAACGATATATTCGTTTTTTGCTTTCAGGACCTCAATTACTTTTTGGGTTTTTTCTGCGATAACCATATCGCATAGTTAAAATATGCCCGACTGCCTACTAGAATAAAATACACAACTCGCTACAATATCTTGCGATACCCAACGTTTTTAGACAACATAAGATATTTCAAGTCAAAATATTTATCCAAAGTTACTTTTTTAGCAAGGAAGTGCATAGAAGTCGCTCGATAGCGCATCTGCGTGGTCATAGCAAAGTTTGTGAGAGTTACTTTAGAGATTCTATACACAATAGCGATACGGGTAGAAGATTGATATAAGAGGGTTAACAAACATTAAATTTTAATTCTATTTCCTCGTAGAATTACGGAATACAGTAAATATGGTCTGCTTGTCGCACAAAGAGAACGTCTTAGTTACTTACATGGTTATAAATTCCATTTCATCACTGAAAAAAGGAAAAGAATGGTACTTTTTCATTATACTGATAGTTCATTTATTTGTTCCCCAATGAATTTCCGCAACACCTCGCCTGGTACTGTGAATTTTATTATTTGATCGGTTTACATACGAGCAAAATTTGCGTACTTGAAACACCTCATAGCAACCTTTTACCTAGCTTTTCGCATGAGACAAGCTGGATAGGGAAATTCTCACCCTATCTTAGAGGTAAAATCAGCTCCGAAGGTGGGATGCAGATTGTTCTGTTTCGCCATAACTTCTTTTTCTTCTCAGGAAATAAGTCATCGGAAACATGAGAGTCAAGAAAAACCCCTTTAGAGCAAGGCAGAAGAGGAGTGATAACGGCGATACAGATAACGTAAAAAAATGTTGGCCTATCAAATGAGGCGAACATTCGGTTACCACGGGTTGTAGTGCAACTGGGGACTGGTAAAATTCGCATCTTAAGCGGGAAGCAGAGCGTCTCAAGCGGTATTTTTACCATGTGATTCGTGTGTTAGGGACCGGGACCGAGAAAAAATTGTGTCTTAAGCGGGATTACGTCTTAAGCGGGAGCGTCTTAAACGGGTTTTACTGTATATACATACTATATAACAGGTTTAATAATGAACTCCTATTTTTAATACATGAAAATAAATTGTGCTTCGCAGGATTATATTGGTCCATTTTTTACATGAAAATATAGCAGTGTAGTAGTTCATCCCATGTGTATAATAATCATGTTTTTTTTTTCTTAAAAGTTATCGGTAGCCAGAATCTGTGATGAGCATTCCTTTAGTTATTCCCGAAGTCGAATCAAGTTTTATATTGCCAACGGAGCACCATTAAAGATATTAAATAGTAGGAAAATAAACATTCAGGAATGGGTCGAGCAAAATTTTCCATAACAGTAAATTACGTATTATCTAAAAACTCGACTAAAACTGTTACATCTCAAGATTAGCTTCTTTCATCTCCTTTTTGTGAACAGCTTGAGAGCATTCTTAAAATATAGATAAATATCAGTTAAAAAGTTACTGTTCTTAAGTGACTTTTACTTCGTCTTGATGTTTCACATGGCTATCGAGATGATATTTACCAAAATTTCAAAAAGGAATGTTAAGAAAAATGTCAGATATTTGAATGAAGGACATCGATGAAAATTCGACTTCGGCTGAAATATTGATCTCTAACCAAACCTTGCAGTCAAAGGAAAGAAAAGATAATTTCCGGACATTTAGATATTCGTAATCACTATTCGCAAATCCAAGTGTCAAGGGTTCGGTGATGTTAGCAACTGAATATTTTCAGGTCTAGTAGAAATTCAAATCAAGGACCAAATGGGGCTATATACGATTCTTGACAATAAGAAAAAGTGTATACTCGATGGATGGAAAAATTGCGAGATGACCCTGCCAAAATAAGGGGAAAAGTTTAGAAAATTTATCAAAATTAATCAGTATTACTGTAGACCGCATTAGCCATGACTATCATTTTTTAAATTCTCCGAAAGGAAGAGAGACCTTCATGAATAGGAGTATTTAGTATCTTTTTTCCTCTCATCTCTTGTCCAACCGAATATGTAAATGAATATTTTGGTATCATTATCTTAAAAACGGTTGTTAAATAATCCTACATAATCTGCGATATGAAAAATGTATAAGCGTGACATATATTACATACAATATTTTCTTATGAAAGATTAAGATTAATTTCATTTTTCGTCAATCCCATTATACCATTTTAAATATCACTCTACTAATACAAAAATACGTATCAATAAGGTTACATATCGTAGGTTAATTTTCACGTGAGGACGGAGAAATGGAAAGTGCTCAACTTTGTTTGCTATATTAGTGTGGAAAAGAAAATCTTAATTCCGAAAGAGATGCATCCACAAGAAATTATCTTACGAACAAACAATAAAATTCACGATCTTTTATCTACCAACAGGTACCCAGGACTCCGTCAACTTACGATTGGTTCTCAAACGACAAGCGAAGACGGCGAAACAAGGGACTGAGGCGGCGCGTCGAATACAGAAACTACGACTACTGAACCAACCAAAACTCTAAATTCATTCCCAAAAGGTTCCGAGAAACCGGTGACTGTAATCTCAACCACTTTCCATGTATGTGTAAATATAACCAGTTTTACTGTTTATCCCTCTAAGAAATCACGTTTATTTTCAGAAACGCCCGAAAAATCTAGAATACTGAATCTTTGACAAAGTGGAGTCGTCAACCCGAAAACAAAATTTGCAGTCTTTGATAATGTAGTTATGTATTTTCATTCCACAAAACTTGTCTCTGTTGAAGCACTTGAATCGAGCGCATGTTGAAGCAAATGTATAGTTGATGAATTTTGCAAAACAATGACATCAAATTTCGAAATAAACATTGACGAGAAAGCATGTAACTTGTCTCTGTTATCAAGGTATGTATTGAGAAATTAAATAGAGACTTCTAGCAGCATCATCATGCGCACCATATAGTTAATGTTAAAGGTAACCTAAGAATGATAATTGACACAAGACCAGCCTGCGGAATGCACATCAAAGGATACAACTCGTTGTAAAATTGAGAGAAAATTCCTACATCTGTACGCAGAACCACGCCCAGCCTATCTGCCGCCCTGGTGCGAACATAATTTGCCGCCCCTTAAGCAAATACCAAAACAATAAATTTCCTGATTTGTAGGTAAAAATTATTTTTGCAAGCTTCTGAAAAGCCAGTGTTTTATGAATTCGTTCCCCAGATTACATTGGTCGCAAAACATCAGTAACAATTAATTATGCATATTCCGAATGTTGACGTGGTAAATTGTCATTATGAGTCAAGAGTGCAAATTAATTTTGAATATCATTATCTTAACAGCAGCAGTCTCCGGAAGTGTCAATTTTCTCGCAAAGCTATTTGCAAATTAGGGAAGATTCCAAGCAAATCTCTAGTAAATATATATTTCAAAACCTGAAGAGGATTTGTTCTTTGTATCAGAAAATCTTTTATTGATTCCAAATCTTCGATTAAATCCAATGCACAAATATTCCTTTCTCGTCTTTATAGTAAATAATAATAATCAAAAGCAAAAAAATATTTCATTGGAATATATATGCCTTTATCTGGAATATCGATAACGCCAACCCTTTTTTGTAGTTTTTCCAATTAAATGGCTTTCTAACATGACGTTACGACTTTAACCAAGCGTAAGTTATGAGAGTGACTGGTGTTATTTTAAAATTATAATATAAATGTAACTTTTCCTCAATAGACGTCGCTGCCATGTCCGGATCTCGACTATTCGGTGGACATACTTCAGCTTCCTCTTTAGTCGCCTTGGCACTCGCCTGCACCATCGCTTCGATATTGCTGACAAATGTAGCATCGCAAAAGTCTGTCGACTGTAGGTGAGTACACGCATAAATTCATTCATTCAAGGAAACTGTACGTATAAAATACGCATTGAACAATATTGATAGTAGAAAAAATCTGAGAATGAACCAGCGAATGGTGAAATTACAAAAATTTTTCCCGGAAACTTTACATAACTTGCTGTTTTAATTTGCTTATTGCCGCATTCTTTGGGTCGGACTAATTTTACTTACAGCCGCTATAACTCTGGCTTTTCGGGAGTTAAACTACTTGTTTACTCGTGAAACCTTGAAGAATTAAGAAGCAGAATTTTTGCACATTTAAACTCAACAGAGGGATTCGATATAAATCACTATATTGTAAAGCTATAAATTTCATCGAAGCAATTTAACGTTAATTTCAGCTCCCCTATAAACGAAACGAAATTTCGTAAGTTATCAATCTTTACGGTTAAAGATGCTATTTGGATAATTTGGTTTGGTTCTATAAAGTAGACAGTCTATGATGGTATGAATCATCATAAATTATTTTTAAAGGGAAAGGCCAATTTTAATTTTAGATTATTGCATTCTTTCTATTTTTACTTAGTTGGCCAAAGTGTCGAAAGCGAAACTGTCCTCTGGTAGTCGACGAAATACAGAAATTTCTTTGCTAAATATTTTCTACTACGATAATTTCTAAGTAAGACATTATACCATAAAAAGAACTACAAACTACCATTTAATTTTGTGTGTGACATGGATGACGTAACTAACAAAAGTCCCATTACTCATTTGGTTTTCTTCCTTCTTCCCCAATATAAATAGGAAATTTGTATTTGCTCCAACATGCCGAGGAATTGCAGCCAAGAGAACAACGTTAGAGGCAATCGCAAGGAGGGACAGGTAAGAACATATCAATTTCAAGACGCTCTAATTCATGGAAACATTCTATTAGGAAACCACTCATTGTCGAGAGAAAATGATACATCTAAAGAAAAATTCATAATTATTTTTTTAAATAAAATCACGAAGATAAAACTACAGTACAAGAGTTATTGAAATATCAATATATATTTCTCTTTTATCATAATTGAATATCAGTCAAACCAACTAACGTCAAATCAGTAAAAAACAGATATCATGATGTTTTATTTTCTTATCTTACGGTAACTCTTCCTAATTATTATCATTTAAACATTACAAATAGATACAGTACTTGGTGGCAGTGAGTAAAGTAATACGAATATATACACGAGTATACAAAAGAATAACACAGAATTACATAAAAAGAATAACACAGATCACACCCCACAATAATTATTCCGGAAGAAGAGGAAGATTGTTTAAAGAATAATATATTAGTAAACCTTAGAATTACAATTAGAATCCTATACACGTACATGTGTTGTTTAGAACTGTGGATATGAAAAAACTCAAAGACAACATCAAAATCAATTTTTTAACCTATTTTTGACCTTACTGTTTTCATCTAATGAATTTTATCTGTTCAATATTTTTTGCCGCGCAATTTTCGACATTTGTACTAAATGGAATATCCAGCGAAAATCAAGATCTATTAATAATAAACTGACTTAAATAGGAAAATCACTGTTCCGTTAGGTTTTCCTAAGCAGGTATCACAAATTTTGCTTCATTACAAGATGTAGAAAATATAACTTATTGATATGATTACAAAAAACTCCTACGATATCCTAAGTGAACCAAAGAGAGAACTACCGCATCCATAAAAGAAACAAAGTTCATAGGAATTTTGATGAATTCCCCAAATTTTTAACAGAGATATTAATCAGATTAAATACAAACATGTAAGATGAATTTAAAATATGCTTAAAATATTTCGATGGATAACAGTTTTTCTTTATCCACAATTTCTCCATAATACAAACGCTATAGTTCTGTTATACAGTATTTTTTCTACGGCAGACCGTGTACTATATTTCCAATATAATATACAATTGTGTTCTCCGTTTTAATTGGTCCAAATGACGAATTAATGGCGATGTGTGCCTATTTTATTCAGCGAGGACACGGAGGGGTCCGGGAAGATGGCGCTGGGGCTGTCGGAATTCAGAGGGCGGCTATCGGATGAGGAAGAATCGCGTGAGGAGGACAAATTGGATGACGAGGAGGAGGAAGAGGCGACTCAAGAGGGAGAGGATGGGGAAGAGGAGGAAAGGAGGTATGAGGCTGCGAGGAGGGCGACGGCCGGAAGACGAGCAGGTGGACATCTGGGAAGGAGTTTCAGAGACAGGAAATTCGGAAGGACCAGGAAATCCGACTCTTCCTTGAACTTTCTCACGAACAGGAAGGTAAATATGCTCGCACCTCCCACTTTTTGCGTTGAAGAAATGTTGATTCCGCAACATTTTGCTCATGAGCAATCTATATTCAGGGTAACAACAGCACCGTTCAGAATATGCATGCTGAATTCATGTGGTCATTATCAGTCTCTTGGCATCTACTCTAAAATCTCCTTGTTAACGAATTTCCTTCTCTTTCTCTTGAATTTATCGGCCTTCACCGCGTAGAGGCAAAAAAAATAAATATAAAAAATGTACAAAACACTGTTCAATGTACACTGCACTACAAAAAATACATTAAACACGACCTAAGCTTCTAGGTTAAGTCTCGTCATCAGGCCAGCTAAGCCTAGGTCGTATTTAATCCATTTATTGTGGTGCAGCACAAACAAAGAAGTGTCTTATTGATCATTGCTCTTCTCTTTTTGATAATAAACCTCTTTTCAAATCATCGAACACCTTTACACTCCCTTTTGTTTTCCCGAAGCATCTCGCTCTCAACTCTTTTACACAATTCCGATAATCTTTCCCAAAAAAAATGTTACTCTTTTCTGTTAGTTTTCAACAAAATCATTCATAAATAATTTACATTACTTGAATGAGCAGGTTTTACAATAATTCCAACGATATATTCGTTTTTTGCTTTCAGGACCTCAATTACTTTTTGGGTTTTTTCTGCGATAACCATATCGCATAGTTAAAATATGCCCGACTGCCTACTAGAATAAAATACACAACTCGCTACAATATCTTGCGATACCCAACGTTTTTAGACAACATAAGATATTTCAAGTCAAAATATTTATCCAAAGTTACTTTTTTAGCAAGGAAGTGCATAGAAGTCGCTCGATAGCGCATCTGCGTGGTCATAGCAAAGTTTGTGAGAGTTACTTTAGAGATTCTATACACAATAGCGATACGGGTAGAAGATTGATATAAGAGGGTTAACAAACATTAAATTTTAATTCTATTTCCTCGTAGAATTACGGAATACAGTAAATATGGTCTGCTTGTCGCACAAAGAGAACGTCTTAGTTACTTACATGGTTATAAATTCCATTTCATCACTGAAAAAAGGAAAAGAATGGTACTTTTTCATTATACTGATAGTTCATTTATTTGTTCCCCAATGAATTTCCGCAACACCTCGCCTGGTACTGTGAATTTTATTATTTGATCGGTTTACATACGAGCAAAATTTGCGTACTTGAAACACCTCATAGCAACCTTTTACCTAGCTTTTCGCATGAGACAAGCTGGATAGGGAAATTCTCACCCTATCTTAGAGGTAAAATCAGCTCCGAAGGTGGGATGCAGATTGTTCTGTTTCGCCATAACTTCTTTTTCTTCTCAGGAAATAAGTCATCGGAAACATGAGAGTCAAGAAAAACCCCTTTAGAGCAAGGCAGAAGAGGAGTGATAACGGCGATACAGATAACGTAAAAAAATGTTGGCCTATCAAATGAGGCGAACATTCGGTTACCACGGGTTGTAGTGCAACTGGGGACTGGTAAAATTCGCATCTTAAGCGGGAAGCAGAGCGTCTCAAGCGGTATTTTTACCATGTGATTCGTGTGTTAGGGACCGGGACCGAGAAAAAATTGTGTCTTAAGCGGGATTACGTCTTAAGCGGGAGCGTCTTAAACGGGTTTTACTGTATATACATACTATATAACAGGTTTAATAATGAACTCCTATTTTTAATACATGAAAATAAATTGTGCTTCGCAGGATTATATTGGTCCATTTTTTACATGAAAATATAGCAGTGTAGTAGTTCATCCCATGTGTATAATAATCATGTTTTTTTTTTCTTAAAAGTTATCGGTAGCCAGAATCTGTGATGAGCATTCCTTTAGTTATTCCCGAAGTCGAATCAAGTTTTATATTGCCAACGGAGCACCATTAAAGATATTAAATAGTAGGAAAATAAACATTCAGGAATGGGTCGAGCAAAATTTTCCATAACAGTAAATTACGTATTATCTAAAAACTCGACTAAAACTGTTACATCTCAAGATTAGCTTCTTTCATCTCCTTTTTGTGAACAGCTTGAGAGCATTCTTAAAATATAGATAAATATCAGTTAAAAAGTTACTGTTCTTAAGTGACTTTTACTTCGTCTTGATGTTTCACATGGCTATCGAGATGATATTTACCAAAATTTCAAAAAGGAATGTTAAGAAAAATGTCAGATATTTGAATGAAGGACATCGATGAAAATTCGACTTCGGCTGAAATATTGATCTCTAACCAAACCTTGCAGTCAAAGGAAAGAAAAGATAATTTCCGGACATTTAGATATTCGTAATCACTATTCGCAAATCCAAGTGTCAAGGGTTCGGTGATGTTAGCAACTGAATATTTTCAGGTCTAGTAGAAATTCAAATCAAGGACCAAATGGGGCTATATACGATTCTTGACAATAAGAAAAAGTGTATACTCGATGGATGGAAAAATTGCGAGATGACCCTGCCAAAATAAGGGGAAAAGTTTAGAAAATTTATCAAAATTAATCAGTATTACTGTAGACCGCATTAGCCATGACTATCATTTTTTAAATTCTCCGAAAGGAAGAGAGACCTTCATGAATAGGAGTATTTAGTATCTTTTTTCCTCTCATCTCTTGTCCAACCGAATATGTAAATGAATATTTTGGTATCATTATCTTAAAAACGGTTGTTAAATAATCCTACATAATCTGCGATATGAAAAATGTATAAGCGTGACATATATTACATACAATATTTTCTTATGAAAGATTAAGATTAATTTCATTTTTCGTCAATCCCATTATACCATTTTAAATATCACTCTACTAATACAAAAATACGTATCAATAAGGTTACATATCGTAGGTTAATTTTCACGTGAGGACGGAGAAATGGAAAGTGCTCAACTTTGTTTGCTATATTAGTGTGGAAAAGAAAATCTTAATTCCGAAAGAGATGCATCCACAAGAAATTATCTTACGAACAAACAATAAAATTCACGATCTTTTATCTACCAACAGGTACCCAGGACTCCGTCAACTTACGATTGGTTCTCAAACGACAAGCGAAGACGGCGAAACAAGGGACTGAGGCGGCGCGTCGAATACAGAAACTACGACTACTGAACCAACCAAAACTCTAAATTCATTCCCAAAAGGTTCCGAGAAACCGGTGACTGTAATCTCAACCACTTTCCATGTATGTGTAAATATAACCAGTTTTACTGTTTATCCCTCTAAGAAATCACGTTTATTTTCAGAAACGCCCGAAAAATCTAGAATACTGAATCTTTGACAAAGTGGAGTCGTCAACCCGAAAACAAAATTTGCAGTCTTTGATAATGTAGTTATGTATTTTCATTCCACAAAACTTGTCTCTGTTGAAGCACTTGAATCGAGCGCATGTTGAAGCAAATGTATAGTTGATGAATTTTGCAAAACAATGACATCAAATTTCGAAATAAACATTGACGAGAAAGCATGTAACTTGTCTCTGTTATCAAGGTATGTATTGAGAAATTAAATAGAGACTTCTAGCAGCATCATCATGCGCACCATATAGTTAATGTTAAAGGTAACCTAAGAATGATAATTGACACAAGACCAGCCTGCGGAATGCACATCAAAGGATACAACTCGTTGTAAAATTGAGAGAAAATTCCTACATCTGTACGCAGAACCACGCCCAGCCTATCTGCCGCCCTGGTGCGAACATAATTTGCCGCCCCTTAAGCAAATACCAAAACAATAAATTTCCTGATTTGTAGGTAAAAATTATTTTTGCAAGCTTCTGAAAAGCCAGTGTTTTATGAATTCGTTCCCCAGATTACATTGGTCGCAAAACATCAGTAACAATTAATTATGCATATTCCGAATGTTGACGTGGTAAATTGTCATTATGAGTCAAGAGTGCAAATTAATTTTGAATATCATTATCTTAACAGCAGCAGTCTCCGGAAGTGTCAATTTTCTCGCAAAGCTATTTGCAAATTAGGGAAGATTCCAAGCAAATCTCTAGTAAATATATATTTCAAAACCTGAAGAGGATTTGTTCTTTGTATCAGAAAATCTTTTATTGATTCCAAATCTTCGATTAAATCCAATGCACAAATATTCCTTTCTCGTCTTGAGTAATCCGTAATTCTTTCCTCAAAATGTTTGCCAAATATTAATTTCACATAATTCTCTCTCCTAGATAATCTGTATGTATCACACAGAAAACAACAAATAACGTTGTTGTAATAATAGTTATTGTTGACTACGCTTCTGTTGCCGCCATTTAGATGCCGCCGCCGGGTGCGATGCACCCATAGGACGGCGCGGCTCTGCGTACGATGCACCCTGTTTGAATTTTTATGAAGTTTCCTAAGTAAAAAATATACTGAAGACGGAAATTCAGCCAAAGAAAAAGGAAAAAGGTCTTCTTTTGCTTAGGAGAAATTTATGCTGAAAGTAACGTAAAGCTAATAAGCAGGAAACTGATCAAAAAAATCCCTCTTCTTTAAAATATTTTCGTTGGCAGTTTGGATGTCGAGGTATAAATGATTAATTTGCTTACATCGGCAAAATATATATGCCAAACTTTGCAAGATCGTTGGTGATTGAACACGGGGACGATAAACTATCGACCAAAGAACCTATTGCAGGCTTTGAAAGATTTCCTCCTCGTTATAACTATAATCTCATTTTAATAATGCTAATAAATATCAAAGTATTGTTGTTTCCACTTTCTTTTCAAAGGTACTTTTCAATTGCGTTGCAACATCAAAACATTATGAAGTTCCACAGAGTAAATGCGTAGATATTGCAGTAGACAGGTTCGATATTCGACCTAAGCGACCTGTATAAAGTTTAACTACATGCAACATGCATATTACAATCAAGTATGCCAACGTAAAAGTATGATGAAAATGTTCTAATGAAACTATGAAATGTAAAATGTTTTCAATTTAAAATAACTACATTTCCTAATGTTTCATAGTTCAAGAAACATTTGCCTTGTTTTTGGAGAAATTAGGTACGTCGAGGGTATGTAAAGGAAATATAATTAAAAGAAATTAAGTACAGAACTAAACTTAAGCAAGATTGTGTTATAATAAACATGCCAAAAACAGTTTTGGTCCGAAAGAGCTGTTTAGTTTACAGGGGCAAACCAAACACTTCTGAGGTCCACCACAGAGTATATAGCACTACTAAAGCCCACCACACAGTATATAGTAGTCCAGTTTCATCTGCTTGAGTAACTATGCTTCCTGGAACTTGGAAGTTTGATAAAGGTACGATAGAATCGTTATTAGAAAGTAAATACAAGCTGATGGAGCGGTAACCGTATCCTGATAAGAATGTTTCATCAAATCTCTCCAGAAGAGCGAGCGACAGATGGACGGAAAATTCGGGAGCAATTTTGCATGGTTCAGATATTTTGATGCAACGGAAGCAACGAAAAAATATTTAGGTACATGAAAAAAATACCAAAAATGGCGAAGTGTGCGAAGCTAAAAACACAGACGTAAATATATCTCCGCGAGTTAATATGAAATGAAGGAAGCATAACTTACTCTACAAATGTTTGAAGGAAAAGAGAGATCGTCCGATGATGGCAATCATTCGCTGATGCCTGGTCGAGTCTGTATTAAAATCCAGTGGAAATAGCACAAAGTCTCTTCTCCTTTAAATATGGAGTATTTCCACAAAACATGCCAATGTCTGAGAATTTTATTACTCTATAAAATGTACCTGTAGTTTTATGATAGACTAATATATTAAACCAGTTCAAGGTGGAAATACACTACGTTTTACAGATAACATACTTTTCCATTATCCATACGTTTCCAATATCCATACGTTCATTATCAATACCCGCTGCAGATTCTAAGATTATAAATAAGTTAGTCGATTCCTTTGGGAATATAAAACAAAAACCTGTTTTAATAAACTATCTCTGAAATAAAGTTCTTTTTTAATATAAAAACGGAGTAGATTTCTCTTTACTCTCATGAGAAATAAGTTTACTCAATATATTTACAAAGCTAAATAAATATAGCATCATTCTCCGTGGGATTTCAGATTCGAGAAACGATATAGTCTGCCGCTTCAATGAAAAAAATCCAGAGGAAACAAATTGTTTACAGAAAAAAATGATTCTTACAGACCTAATTAAAAACAATGGAATGAGATTTTTTGACGTTGTTTACATTTTTAATTTTCATAGTAACCTCTGTAACTTCAAATACTTTACTAAATTACTCTTAATCAATGATAACGAAAATTATGGGGAAAATATGCCAAACATTCATATTTGGTGACTGCTGCACGATGAAATCACAATGATCAATAAAATTCATAGCCGACAACAATGTGAATAAATAATTAGCTTTCTTTGTGTCTATTGAATAACGCAAATTCACAGCCGAAGTTGAATCGCTAAAAATTTTAGTGAAGATAACAGCTGCTCCGATGATCCGTTTTCGGAAAATTTGCGTAAGAAATTCTATTTACTGTATTTGCGTATATCTATAGATCTTTGCCCGCATAAGATTAAAATATCTTACTACGCAGGACGCTTCATCAAGATTGTCGAGGAAATTACCCACGCGGCCTTGTCACACAAAAATAGGTAATGGCACAAGAGATGGGATGTGTGATTATTTATAAGATTGAATAAATCGACAGCGATTATCATTCTAAAAGAAACTATTATCTAATAAAACGCAATTATTTTCAAGATGCTCAAATAAAGGAGGTAGCGAGAGCAAAAACTGCACCAAACGACCTATCTTCGATGGAAATGCCTATGGAATTGCACCGTCGAGTCATCGATTGGACTCCAAATACTGGAGTGAGTTTCATTGCCAATAATTTTAACAAAGCTACTGTATAATAGCATAATTACATTCATCCAGAAGTGTTTAACACAAATTTTCTCAAAGAAAAACTTACACGAAATAAATCTACCGGAACTCGATTACGGACCTTTCCTTTACCAGTAGGCTGCTCCATCCAAACTAACAATCTTGCTTGAGAACTACGCCGTTCTGACAGAATTTCTTGCCTTTCTAGTCAAAGGCGAGTGGTTCGTCCGAATGAGCGTCATCGTCCACGGCCTACGTCCTCTAAGAGGCACCGGCCAAATAAATTTTCCTATTATAAAGTTTCAAAACATCTAATTTAGCGCTATTTATCTAATTAGCTCACCTAGTAATATTTTTATTTTGAAATCCAATTCACGCGAGAAAACATGATTAAATATGTACAGCCGGACATCTTTCCACCCAAACCTGACATTTGATAAACAGCTGTTTATTCAAACGTCAGAGACGAATGAATTAAAATTATACAGAAAAATAAAATGTTCATGTAATTATATCATTAAATAAAAGGAATAGCTAATCTATTAAATGCATAGGGACAAGTAATTACGCGATAAATATATATACGGCTCCCAGATAGCCAAGTGGGCAATGCGTTCTACTTCGGTAAAGGATGTCCCGTGTTCGATTCCCGGTGGAAATTATCTCAGCTATCGAAGTCCTTTTAACAATACTACTACCAATTATATACATAATTATGTCATATGATAAAAATATGTACACAAAGGAGACATTTGCGCTGAGTTATCATCCCTCCTAATTTTGCATGAATCAACTTCATCAACCACCCCAATTACTTAATAATATTAACAAATACCTTCACATAGGTCAACACCTTTAGAAGCAAAATTTTTCTCAAAAATCAAACCTTATCTACTTCAGAGAGTTCAAAGTTTACAAAAATATTGTCATAATTTCATACATACATATCTTGACTTACATGAAAGTATAGCAAGATAAAACATTCAAAGATTTGAAATTAGAGCATTAAATTGCAACCTTTTGATAACTTGAGAATAAGAATTTGGAAAAAGTACATAAGTCAACTAATACACAGGATTTGAATAGAAAAATTTAAGGAAAATTCCGGAGTTGAGCCACTCTTGAAATCAATCTAAATGGTCACTATTGATCAATCTAAACAGACATTAATAGCTGAATATCTTCTTTTCATCTTCTTCATCACAGATAATAGTGCTGTCTTTCTTACACACCTATTCCCCAGTATTATTTTCTGAATTATAAATAATGTTTGCACTATATTATCGAAGCTATTTTTTCTGAACAGCAATTTGGGAATAACCAAGTTACTTTATAGATGATATTTTTTCTAAACTCCTAAATTCATTCCAATTTTACTGTTACTCCTTCAAATTGAAATGATGCTGAAGATATCACACATTCCGTAGAATAGTTTCTAAAATTCCTTAAAACTTCATACATTAAAGTATTACTGTTCCACTTCATACATTGCTTAAAATTTTCATGTAATTGGTTGAATTCTGAAATCTACATTGAAATGAATAAAATGACTTTGTGACAAGGACATTCTCACTTTTTTGTTATTTCTTGGCTTTAAATATTTCTTATTCAAAATGGATTCTCAGATTTATTGTAATTACATTACAAGGCGATATTCTATATTTGTTGGGCGGTAGCATTCAGATGACCAAGATTATTGAAAATTTCATTTAACCTTTTTATATTTTATGGTATGAAAACAATATACAATGTATGAAGATTAAACCAATGTAGTACCATAAAGAGAGAAATGCATCTCTTAAGATGTACATGCCAACTACTTCACAAGAGATTTAGATTTTTTCCCTTATGCCATTCTCCCATTTAATGCCATTTTTCTATGATTAACACAATAACAGCTCCATTACAGCAAACTCGATCCTTTCGTAGGATTTATTGCATCTGTTACTGTACACAACAAGAAGAATTGGGGAACTGAGAACTCCAATCAAGAAATACTCGAAGCAGGGATTCATTTGGTCATGCGATAAATCAATAGCTTTCTATGATAACGTGACAAAAGTCCCTCTTAAAACAAGCATTGGTGAGCTGAGAACTCCAATCAAGAACTACACCAAGCAGGGATTCATTTGGTCATGTGATAAATCAATAGCTCTCTATGAAAACATGACAAAACTTCCTCTTAAAGCAACCATTGTTGAACTGAGAACTCCAATCAAGAACTACACCAAGCAGGGATTCATTTGGTCATGCGATAAATCAATGGCTATCTATGAAAACATGACAAAGCTCCCTATTAAATCAAGCATTGTTGTACTGAGAACTCCAGTCAAGAAATACACCAAACAGGGATTCATTTGGTCATGCAATAAATCAATGGCTATTTATGACAACATGATGAAACTCCCTCCTAAAATTCGTCAGTCAAACTTATACAAGCAGATATATCAGATGCTGACATCAAAATTAGTTTAAATTACAGGAATACAGGTTATTTGATAATAATATCATCAGATGTTATAGAGTTGAAATGATTATCTCATATTTATTCTGATTTTCAAATAAAGATAAGTCCTCAACAGTTAACTTCATGAATTTCTCTGAACACACCTTAATTTGCATACCTGACAGAGATAATTATTGGATATTAGGAAAAAAATGTATGCCCATAAACTAGTTAAAGGATTACTTAAATATTTTATTTTATTTTAAGTATGTGTGTATATATAATTGGAAAGAAGGAAACTTGCATTTCACTCAACATTTTAATTGAAAGCACCAATCAACTTGAATGAATTAACTTCTTAATCAAGTGGTTTGAGAGGCATACTTATCAAAGACAGTTTTCAGTGTTAATACTTAACTAAAAACCTGAAAGTCATATTTATAATTAAAGCTATTAATGATTCTATGATATCTATTCCTTGAATTAACATGCTCCGTCATTGTTTTTAATACATGTAAAAAATAAAGTTCTATTTTGTTGACTCCACTTATGACTAGTCTATTTTTAAATGCCCTTTATTACCACCAACTGTATTTTTAAATATAGTGTTAGAACCAATTTTAGTTTAAAATATCAACATATCAAAAATTCTTTCCCTGAAAGCAACTACTATTTGATATCAATGTTGAAGGAACAGCAAGATCTATCTCAGGCACAAAAGCTAAATTGTACTTATCAAACCCATTTGCTCACCCTTTCAGGTTTTTTTCTTAAATTTATGGGAAATACCACCATGCAAAAATAAACTCCCTTTATAAAAAAAAACCTCATAACACAATGGACTTCATTCTTCATAGAAAAATATAATTTTTTATCTTTCAATTCAATCCAAACCCTGTCTCCCAATGTTTTGTTGACTTAATTTTGACTAGTATTCGTTCAACTATCAACATGTCAATGAAAACAGTTAGCAATTAGATGCCTGCATGATTAATGATTCAAATTTCTCAACTTCTAACAAATTCTGAGAACCTATTCCTTTGGCAGATATTCAGGATTCAATGGAATTAAAAATTGACCACTAATTGTAGGTTTTATGAGAGCTATGTCCATTGATGGCCTACCATTTCTTTATATAATAAATAAGAAAATATATTAATATGTTATAGGATTACAACATAAAGGAAGGAAGAATACAACTTAAAAAATTGGACTTAAAATCTTGTGTAACAATGAAAGTACTTACCACAAATCTGATGTATTTATGCAATGTTTTTACAAGGTGTAGCAAGTATTTTTATGTAGCAAGCTTAAGGAAAAGGTAACAATCAAATGAAAAAAGTGAAATAACAAAATCCATTCAATAACATAACATAGATAACATAACATAGATAACTATTATTAACCTAAAGCATTGCTATCTAAGGCATGATTACCCTCAGGCATGATAATGCTAATCAATTTGTTTGTTTTAGCTCCACCCCACAAGCATAGTGCATGTCAAATAAAACAGATGCATGTAGATCAAAATCATTTAAATGTTATATAAATATGGTAAATATTATGTAGAAATCTGCAATTAAAGCTGCAACTACTCAAATATACAGCAAATATGATTTTCAATGTTAAAATGGAAAAAGAAAATATTGCATTATATTCAGGCTAAATTTGCATTTAAACCCCCAAGCCATCAATGGTGCCTAGCAGGGGGTGTAAAACCGATAATCTTATCACACCCTAACTGCTACTAGCTACACTAATGCTACGAGGGAAAAATGACTAGAAGTCACTATCTATCCTGACAATCGCTTCCCTGAATTGCTTCTTAGTTTTCTCTCGGAGCTTGCCCATGTTGTTAACTGGAATAACAATATCAGCTACCTCATTGATGTAGTGATCTCTAGTGATAAACTTTTTGAAAAGCTTACATCAGTAATCAAGTCTTCTATCCCTAAGCAAAGTCCACCTGAGGGATTCTATCATTGCTGAAACACTACTGTCGAATCTAAATTTTCCCTTGACAAACCTAGCCACTCTATGTTGAACCATCTCAAGATCGGAGACTAATGGAGATTGGAAACTAACTAACCTACTTTGTGAGGATCCCAAATTGCATAGCAATACTTGAGGTGAGGTCTAATTAAGGAAAGATTGGGCTAAAATGGTACTAGCTTGAAAATAAAGAAATAAGTTACAAAATTGCTATTCAGTGGCAATATAATATTTCATGATAAGATGATCTATGAAAAGGAGATTTTCCCATGTAATAATATAGAACATGTAACAGCAGAATGGTTTTGTAGGCTACCTACACAACCATTGACATCACAATCCAATATGTTACCAAAGCACCAACTCCAACGCTGAGTAATTTCAGTGCATAAGGAGAATGTATAATATTTAATACAAATAGTGTGTCAAGAGAATAAAATTTCAAATGAATATTTTGCAAAATTTAAATGCAATTTTCTCAAAATATATAGGCCCATCCTGAATGAATATTTTCCAAATTAGGGATTCAGGGAATATACCTGCAAAGTTTCATTGAAATCTGCAAACCATCAATGAGGTGTCATAAACGATAGCCTGTGTCATTACATTTTTTTATTATAGCCATTCCTCTGGATTAAGGGAATCATTAACTTAGGCCATCATTAACCAAGGTATCACTGTACTTAGTAAATAGAATAGCAAGCATACTGTGACTCTTTTTTTTTAATATTCACCAAGAATCACGACCTGATTTTCCAATTTCCTGTTTAAGTCTTTACTGTTACACACTACTCATTAATCTCAGAAGGCTAATCATACTATTACTTTGAGTAAACAGTTAATCAGGCAAAACGTAACTTATCATTGTGGGTAAAATTTTAGCACTGCAGATCTTGCATCAAGTTTCCAAGAGTTCCACCAGTTTACTATTTTACATGCAATACATAGTGAAAATTTTTATTCGCTATTAGATCATACTAATGGTATTAAATATCTGGGGAAAGTTAGTAGTTTCTTAACTAATTCTGACAGAAATAAAAAAATGTGTGGCTCATTTTATAACAAAGTTAGGGTATAATGGAGAGAAGACAAAGCAAAAAGAGTGAAATTAGGCTTCATTTTAATACTCTTCGAAATAAATAAGATGGAATAAAAATAAGACAAAAAAAAACAATGAGCAAGCATCAATAGTAAAGAGAATTGAATAAAGGATTGATTACTCACCTCTCACTAGCTGCTGTAGACAATTCAACTATGGATCAGGGACATGGGTTTTGGGTGAACATAAGTACTTCACTTAAGGATTGTTCAGGAAAAGGCATCACAGGTAGGAACCATTTCTCACAAAGAATGGTGGGACAAAGGCAGAAAGGCATCAGAAGAGGTCCATCAAAGCTTGAATAGCTAATGGAATGAAATAGACAGTTAGGAAAGATGTGCCCGTCACATTAAGACTGATGAAATGCTGGAAATTGTTCCAAATCTTAACCTTCCATTAGTGCAGCACAGTGGAAGATACACATTGTTTATAAATAACTTGGGTTATCATTGGATCAGAGGAATCTAAAGTATGAGCATTTGAAAGGAGTCTTAAGTACTCCTTGTGAAAGATATCATTTCTTTACAACTAAGATAGGATTCAACTGATTTTAATGTATATTATTTCTTAATTGTTTCAACACCAGTGGCTCCAGCCAAATTATCTTTTGTATTTTCCAAACAATTTTTGAGTAACTTTAATTTTATTACTACTGCAATTGTTAATTCTCTTCATTATTTTCCATTGTCAAATTATGGAATAATTGATGATTTTGAGTTAATTTTTGAGCTTTTCAATTATTGTAATCAATTTTGTGAGAAAACACCTAATGTATTACATGATATTTTCATTGATTATTCCTTGATATAATTTGGTATGCAAAAATTATCTAATTACAGAGAGAACACAAAATATTAATTAATGAACACCTAATTTAAGTCTGTTTAAAAATAAAATTATAAAACAGAGAGAGACTAGAGCTATATCATGGTCACACAAAGCCACCACACTAGATGTTTGAAAGCAAATTGACATTTTAGAGGAAAAGAGAAACAGATACATGATGAAAATCAAAATCATGGGACAGATGAAGTTATTCCATAGACAAAGGCATATTTTGATTTTAATTTCTTGTATTTTCTTAACATATCTGGCTAAGGGGATTTTTTTCAGACAAATTAAATAACTTTTTCATTTCTGGTAAGGGATCCCATCATATAATTTATCATTAAAAACATGATGCTATGAGAAAATCTTCCTAACTCCCTACAAAATAATCCTCTTTAAACGAAGAAAACACATTTTAATCCCATATCCTTACTTTTGGAAACAATTTACCAACGATGTATCAGCCCAATATATCTCGCAATATATAATTTGATATTTGTAGAATAAAAATTTTTTAATTTTTGTTAATTTTAAAAATAGTGGTAGCTCCTTCACTGCATCAGTAATGAATTAAGGAAACCATAGGACTATAGCCAGCCAGCTGTAGCCAATGGGTTTATATTCCATTAAATCTATGATTCTACAACAGAACAAAAATCCCATCGAATGATAAATTTAAAGAGGTTTCAATAGGAATTGAGTCAAGCATTCAATATAAAACTTATTTTCATTCATCAATAAAATTTGTAAAATTGTAGATAGTTTCATTTGCTCAGTGATGTTTGACCAAGTTTACCAAATGCAACTGATGAAAACAGACTCTTGTAGATGAATCATGATGATGCATTTCATTCTTAACTACTAAGAAGCTTTAAGATGACATAGGCTATTTAAAGAATAATTCTGGTGCATGTTGGATGAGGAAGAATAAGCAGAAAAAGCCTTCATATTTAAAGTAAAATTTGGACTCTGGAAGAAAATCTTTGTAATTTCTACTTGGTTTTGCTGAAATTACCAGGTTATGTCAATCTCAAAACACAGTATTCTGGTATCTGATAATGTAGCTGAAACCAGTAGTTTTAATGAAACCAAGAGGTAACCATTTTCTCCCACTTCTTCATAATTTAGTCACAAAGCCCAGCCCTTCCATTAGAGATTTTACTGAAGTCTTAAACTTCATATTAACATATTATAGGAATAAGTAACAAAACAAACTCCAAAAACAATCAAAATGGTTGTTCCCTAGGCACATTTTACCTTCTTGGAAGGAATTATTAATTTTTTTATAGTTTTTGGAGTTTGTTCCATTACTTATAAACTGTGCTCTGTGGTCGATTCTGTTCTATAATATAGAAATATATAACTTTATTTTTTATCAGAGTCAATGAAAATTTGGCAAGGACCTAAAACAATTTTAGCAATCAAATACAAAAGTTTCATGATGACATCCTCAAATTTTAAAGGACCAAAATAATAGTTAAAATTTGCCTGCAGGAAACAAAGATAGTCACTGAAAATGTTTCTTTGAAACTGATTTTTGATATTTTGTAGTTTATGAAATGAAAGCATCAAATTCTTAAGACATGACATCAAGAGTTTATGTATCTCCACTTTAGAAAAATTAATAACTTTACAAAATATATGCAATCATTAAGAGTGTTCGAAGGACAAGAAGAAAATGTTTCATCGAAGTTGTGATTGAAAGTTAAACAGAAGGTAGAAGAGCAATTAGCAAGAACGTAATCAGAAGATAACATGATATTTTACAAAATTTGGTAAAGATTGACAAGAAAATAAAGGCTTGGGAAAATGTCAAAACAAGACTGTACAGCAAACAAAGAGAGCAGAAAACTTTTACTAAGTATATGAAAGAGGAAATATTCCTATGTAAAGCACCACCAAAGAACAGAGCAGGATAAAATGTTTCATCAAAGAGAGATCTAAGGTTTCATCACATGACAAGGGCAGAATTGAAAGAAAAATATCTTTTTGAGTAAATGAGAAGACATATAAGATTATTATGACTTTAGGGCAAAGACATAAAATAGGGCCTTAAGGAGACTTAGAACACAACGTACCTACATATCTGAATAAATATGTATAAACCACAGTAATGGTAGAAAGATTAACTTCAGCTGCATGTTCCTTTCAGTATTAAATGCTATGAAAATCATTAACAGGCATAAGAGGTTTTCATGAGAGAGCATCTCATAAAGGCAGGCAAAGAAGAAGTCCTGATTAATCACTTTTATGACCAAACATTTTAATGTACGTAAAAATGTATGAATTTATAAATACTTTGTGAAATTCAAAAGGACATCTGAAATGGATTGAAGAGAATAGCAAACAAGATGTTCACACAAAGAATTACATTACATTCCAAAGTCCTTCAATAAGTATCAATGCTTAGGAATGCTACTGAAGAAAATTGCCAAAAGACTGACATAAATAAAGCTATTATGATGATCATTTTAAACAAAATAAAAATATTTCAATAACATATTCAGCCACATTTTATTAACATACACTTAATAAAAAGATCTGTGAACTAACTAGAGATAAAGAATGTAATGAAGTTATCCAAAATGGTACAAAAATTGTACCATGAAATGGTTGGCTTTTCTTTGAAACACTATCTTCCATGTTAATTATCATTGGAGTTGACTACTTGGAGTACAAGGCTTCTGAGGGCCCTTCTGGGTGGTATTGATCTTCTCACCAAGGCTAAGAGCCATACCCTGGAAAGAAAAAAGAAAAGATGTTCAATCATCTAAAGATTATAGCTTTAATTAAAAATCAAAACAATTCAAAGTTATTCATTATCATACACAAAATTAAAAACCAGCTTAAAATAGTCTTAATAATCAGGGGTATAGTCTTTCTTTAAAAAATCGCAAACAGGCTCCAATACTAGCATTAAACCCATGCCAAACTCTTCAAAACACTGGGAATTTCTTGTTAATGCCAATCTTAACTATGATTTTCAGAGCCATGTTAATAACACTTATCAATAAACATTCTTAAATCTATTCCTACAATAGCATTTTACATTCGATTAAACAGGGAATTATCAAACTTTTTAGTCATACAATTCTCCTATGCCAAAATTCTAGTCATGTAAATATTATCAGTATTACGAAAACTTTTGCTGCATGCAAACCTGATAGTAGATTAATTTAATCAATTAAACCTGCAATACTGAAGACAAACAAATCAACTGCTGCTGATATTCTATAAAGATAATTACATAGATGAGATAATATAAATTGGATTATTTTCTTTCACATATTTATCCATTAAGTTACATTTCTTAGCATATCTTTACCTCATCCTATCTAAAATTGCAGTACCTGCAAAGTTATCCTAACATTACAAGACCAAAGCAATACCATATTGTAACTGAGAATTTGCTAGTTAAGCAGACTAGAATAATAACATTTACACCCTTCATGATAATTTATATAAATATTTATTTCTGAATCCTGGAAAATACTCGAATAAAATATTTTCTATGACAAAGAAAATAATCATGAATATTTCACTCTAATGCTATTACAAAAAATAAAAAAGACAAAACCTTGAATCTTGAAAAAAGTTTACCTGACTCTTAGCTCTTATACGAATGTGGCCAATAACTGCAGCATCTGGCTTGTTGAAAGGTTTCTCTAAACTGAGATTAGCCAATGCATCTTCCCCAAAAATGGACCTTGCATACATATTGGCAGCCATGAACCCACACTGACCAGACAGAGCTTTCTCTGGAGTGAGGCACTTCATGTTTGTGCTTCTGATGAAATGGCGCAGGTATTCATGAAGGTCAGTGAGATTAGTGTTGACGGACACCTAAAAACCACATAAAAACATTAACTGATGTGAATAAAATTCATTATGACTAAATCCTAACCATGTTAATTTAATGATTGCAAAAACTTAAATTCTAGAATTGTAGGTATACAATTCAAACAAATCCCCGAAATGAATTTCAAAAAGATAACGAATTTCATAACTTTAATGAGATTTAACTTGTACGTACATATTAATGACAAGACAATCAACATAAAATGTTTGAATTCATATCAACATTAATGAATGAAAAATAATAAAATAAAATAACAGATATCAAACAGATGTATGGATGAGTAATTTTGATCCAATAGTAAATTATTATTTTCGGTCTAAATGTGTAAAAATAAGAAATTACTAGCAATAGGCCTTTGATTGCAATCTGTACAATGCAATAGTTCCATCATTCCTACCTTATTCTCCCATTCAAATTCTGCCCACATTTGTCTGAATTCAGTATCAGTGCATGAAGCAGGAACAATGTAATCCATGATGTCAATGTGAATATCATTCAAAACCACAACATTTCTGTCAGATTGGGAACCACTTACATCATACACTGGAAGAGAAAAGAACAGATATAGATAATGGATGTTGTGGGAATAAAAACTATACCATATGAAAATGATGGTACACTAACGACAGCAAAACTATTGAGACAAGTACAAACCTTTAACTCAATAAATTATAATTTTATGGCATCATAAAATGTAATGAATCCATAGAATGAGATTTTTCAAACGTAAAGGTAGAAAAACATTGATCTTTACCTCTGCGAAACATTAAAATACATTTCAATTGCTAAGATTTTAAAATTAAGTGTAAGTGTATCTTTTACTCCTACCGTATGGAATGCCAGTCCAAGATTTTAAAATGGTAACGTGAATACTGAAAGAACTTAGAAAACAGCTACAAGTGCTCAACATTTTTGGAGTGCAATTTGTAGTTTCATTAGTAGTACCTGAGAAATGAACAGTACTATAACTCAATTTCAACAATCTCTTCGTCTAAAATTAAACTTGTTTTATTTTTAGATAAGTACAAGGTTGGATCCCAGATGGTGCATAGATTGGTTTGTGATGACCACATATTTTGGAGGAAATAGATGCAAGTAATACTTTTCAGGATTAAATATTTTGTCTTGTCTCAATATGTTTACTTTATGTTAATATACATATATTAAAAGATAGGCTAGAGTAGTGTGGTTTACCTAAATATAATTAACAAAAAGCACACACAGTAATCATTATGATGACATTTTGTATTTGTGACATCATATAATCACAATAATGTATTGTTTTGTACTGCTAGCAATTGAAACTCACTCACAATGGATATCTATAACCGCAGCCGGAACTTTGGTCCGCTACTACGGTACGAGTGGTTTGATACCCATTACCTACCTATTCACACACATATGTAGCATACTCCTACCTCCCCCACCTCCTCCGTCTTACAAATAACCATTTCCGTTTGTCCATTTGAGTAATCTTTATGTAGCTGCCAGGAGATTCATTGCAAACGTCACCGTCCTGAAATTGTCTACTCTCCACCTCTTCTCTCAATTATTTCGATATGAACAATACCATTTTAGGAACATAAATTTGTTATTGTAAATTTCTATGGTTATTTGCAGTCTCTCTTCCTAAGTACCATTTAAATTAATCATCTATGCCAATTTCCTCCCTTCGATATTTATCTCTGAAACAAAACTCATTTATCTCGGGATGCGTATTCCTTGCGTATCAAAGACTTTAATTTTTACATAAACAATACTTTTGTCATATTTTTACGTCCGGATAACTGTTTTCCTCCCCTATTGCACGCTCCGATTCCAGTAAGGCATACTTCTAATTATTGTTTAACAAAAGGTTAAATACTAACAAAACTATTGCATTCTATCCAGAAACAACAGTAACAATTAATTACGAGAAATCTCAGCCTTGCCCAACAACCAATTTATCACGTGCCGTTACTAAATCATCGTAGCACCCAGCCGCCGCGGACCAAATCGTCGCGGACCAAATCGTAGCGGGACCAAATTGTCGTGGGACCAAAACGTAGCGGACCAAAATTCCGGGTGCCATCTATCCCATCATTTAAAAATTATTATGAAGCCTTAAATATTGGAAAAAAATAATAAAAAATCATACCATATTCTTAAATTTCTATCATTAGATATCAAAACAGAAAATACCAGCAATGAGATAATTTCTGGTTTCTGTTCATGAAAAACTAAGGGTAAATTATAAATCACATGGAAAATACCTTGATTTTTCAAAAAAAATTGGGGGTCAAATATAAACAATAGATCAATATTTCACTAATATATAAGGTAAATATAAGAAATTTTAGTTGAAAGCAGTTTTTAAAACATGATACATGTATAAATTGAAAGAAAAGAAAGTAAATTACAAATGCACTCACCAATATTTCCAAAAATGATTCCATTTTCTGTGGATGCTACCTTCACATTTGCTTTAATATTGCAAAGGTCTTTGGGAGCCAGGACAACTGGTTGTGGTTTCTCAACTAATTTCAGGTCACCAAGTGTTGCCAACTCAAGAGTACAATTTTGAAGGGTATCAGCTGTAGATGAATTTTAAAAATAACCAAGGGAGTCTTTGAATATTACATGCAAGTATGTATAAAAAAAAGGTTAAGACAATATTGAGAGGAACAACATTAATTTTAAAAATACACCAAACATACCACAAAATCTGATACACTTTCATAAGACTCAACAGATACAGAAAAACTGATGCAATTAAGCAACAAATAAGTAAAAATTCTTTTATTTACTTCCCACTCATATTAATATATACATTTTATAAACATCATTAAATGCTCATTTGCAGCTTAAGCAAGATCATTACAACAGATAAAGGAAAACCATAATCTTATTTTGCTACTCCCATCAGAATTTTGTTAATCTCTAATCATCTCCACAAGTTAAAATAATAAACTTGCAATGAGTTCCCAAATCCTGAAATTAAAGGAAATCGTAACAGCTAAGATCATCAAAACTGCAGGATAAGCTTGAAATTACAGAACATTCAAAAAAATGAAAAACCAGCATAATCAAGCAAAACTCAAATTCTGGCTCCATGTGTCATTAGTATTGCGTTCAGTAATTACTACAAAAATTCATCCTCAGAAATCAAGGCACAATAAATTTCATTTCATAGCATAAATTTAACCAAACAATTCAATACAGTTTGATATCAAACCTAGCAAACTTTAGCTGATTAGAGCTTAAGCAATCACAGTTAGATAGATTTAAGAAAATGCTTGTTGAGCTTGTTTGAGATAAACCAGATCAACATTCCCAATCTCATTCCCATAATTCTTTTCCCAGTAATATAAAAAATACAAGTAATAGCTATTTTCCAGGCCACATCTGTTATTTCAGATATTTGATTAAAATTCGATTTAGCAAAAATACAGCAAATTATAGGGTAACAGGCAAATTTAACCTGATCAATTGGCTGAATTGAGCTTAAAATAAACCAGAAGCAGCAATAGACCATAAAAAAATAAACTGAAGCCCAACAGCTATTTCAGTGGATGACTTGTGGTTGATGCATCAACTTGGCTCATTCATTTCCCAAGATGATGACTGATCCATTATCTAGCCATATTTTTGAAAATTTGAGGCTACCACCAGGAATAAACCCCAATATGCTTCCCAATGGTGACATTTACCAAACAACATTTACCTACTTTTTAAGCCATTAGGGATTCCAAGTCCCATGCAGGAAATAGCTATGCTAAATATGAAAAAAAATCACAAACCTGTTTGATTCACAATCAGTACGTCCAGAACAATATCATACTGATTGACATGAACATAAGCTTCTGCATACACTGGATCAGACATTCCTGTTAGCTGAGTGACTATGTTAAGTTTAGAAGAAGTCAAATCCAGACCCTCCTTTCTTGTCAATCCCATAGCCTGGCTGAGACTAAGGTCAAAAACATTCTCTGAACCACCCAAATCACTGCGAGATGTAAGTTGAAGGAAAGAAATTGGATCATCTGGTTGAACAACTGATCCTGGCTTTTCTTTGGCCTACAAAAAAAGTGACTGAATGAGTGATAGAGAGATAACCTATAAGAGTAAGTACTAAATGTCAGTAACTAGGCCATTGATGTCTTTTATAAGTAAAAACAATTAAATAAATTCAATTCATGCAGCACTGAAGTAGTAAATGTCCATCACAATTAAAATGGATATAACATTTCTTCTACAGGAAATTTCATTCGGTAATAATCAAAATTGAGTCTTATCAGAGAGCATCAAGTAATATCATTAGGAAATAAATACCTTTACTGTACTTGCTTCTTCTTCAGCTTTAGCAGTTAACATTATAGAGAGAGCTTTCCTACAAGCTTCACTGAAAATCCTAACAATTTGTGGAGTTCTTTCTGCCAAGGCACGTAAGCATAATGACAAACGATCTGCATCATCATTTGTAATGGCTTTTGCTGGCAAACCTATAAAATAAATTGACACCATTCACCATACTGAATCCATTTTCATTCATTTCATGATGAGTAAAAAGTTTATCTAGCACATTGTAAATGAAAAGACATCAAATGATACTTAATTAATACCACAAATAAAAGATTAAACGATAATTTATTGGTATTTTTTTCAGTTTATAAGTAGAACATTTTCAACTTATAAATAAAGTTTACAAAGCCTTAAGGTCTTACTACAAATTATTATGTAGAATTTATATCTTGCTTGTGGTAGCAATGGAGACTGATCAAAGTAACAAGCACATAACTTAAATTAAATCTTCAGAAAGGCCACCATTATGTGAAATAAAAATGGATATAAGTATATTTTCCTGAACCATCCAATAGGTATCAACCATGAAAATAAAGACTGGAAATTTTCAGAAATATTGATAGCTAAAAAATTAGAGGTAAAATTTTCAACCATTGAGTAGTACATTTAAATATGCAAGAAAATCATGAATAATATTACAAACATGAAAAAATTACACAAATAAGGAAGAAAAACACTACGCACAACTTCTGAATGCTAACCTGATTTTCCAAGATGCAATATGGATGCCATTAAAAGCATTGCCTCTGTGCAGAACCTGTTCTGTTTCTTTGGGTCTATTACCAAGGAAATGTATCTTAGAGCAAGTTTGGTCAATGTCGTTCCCAAAGCAGCACCAATGAAGAAATCTCCATCCATCATGTATTGACGCAAAGGAGGTCGAGCCTCAACCTTTTTGGCTGTGCTGTTTGAAAAATAAAAAAAGGAGAAACTTCACTTTCCTCTCATTTACAAGGTATCACATTTATTAAGAATCTTATAACTTAAAAATATACTTCTCAGCACCCAACATACATGTGATGATTTATAAAGAGGAAAAAGTCAATATCATGAGAAATATCTATGTATAAGAAACATACCTATAAGAGGCTTGCCCTAATATTCACCCACCATATAGTTTGTTTACATCCATGATGCATTACTGCTAAGCATCACATTATCATTTAAAACTCACTCAATCTGGTACTTAAGTTAATCATCACTTTAAGTGCGAGAAAGTGACTTAAGTATCCATTATAATAGAGTTTTTTAGAGTTAAAGTGAAGATTTCACTTGATGTCCATTCATATGAATGTATTCAAGAATTGATAACTAATTACAAATTAAGCCTTTCTCAAAGAAAAGCTAAAAATAACCCCAGAAAAACATTAAGTTGTATTCAATTACAAAAATAATTTCCTACCTGACAGTGTTGAAAGCTGACTGGCTTGCATATGTTCCATCTGAGATGATTTTCTGAACTGGGGCTTGCTGCTGAAGTAATAAATCATCTTCCACTTTCTCTCCAGCTGCTCTCTTCAACTCATCATCCACAATAGGAATCTAAAGATATTTTCAATTTAATCAATGAGCTTTGTAAAGGCATAATTAAAAGAGTAAAATCTGAAAAGAACCTTACATCGCCCAAAGTCTGTCGAACTTGGTTCATCACTGACTGAATGTCTTCAGCTGTGTCAGCATACTCTCCAAGAATCCAAATTGCTGCTCTGTGCACTTTAACAGATTTGATAGTAGGGAAGGCATCCAGAAGACGCTAAAAATGCAAACAGAAAAAGACAAAATGTAAATTTATCACTAGATAAAAATTATAGAGAAGAAAAAAGATACTGAATGCAATCAGATGGGTTACACAAGGAGTATATTAATAAAACAAGAGAAGATAGAGACAGTAAAGACTGGGAAATCTATTAAGGCAGAATGATAGAAAGTATGTATAACCAACATATAAAGGTTGTCACAAGGGGCTGATTACAAGGAGCTAATAAATGGAAAACAAATTTCAGGAGGAATTAAGTAGGAGTATGTCTTGGAAGTGAGTAGCAATAGCAGAAAAAAATAAGGAAAATCAAACAGAACGCGATGAATGTACCCTGACGGAAGTGGTGTAAGAAAATTAGTAAAAAGTAATAGAAAACAATAATAATTATTATTATTGTTGTCTATTATTGTTAGAAAATAGGCAACAAAAAGATTGAAAGAAGAAAGGAAAGGCAATAAAGATTACGGGGACACTTTAAACAAGACAGAAAAGTAGATTACCTATGCAAATTATTAAAAACTTTTCCGAAATAAATCAGAAAATGAATGCTTTGAAAAATAAAGAAAAGTCATTCAGGCATTGAGTATTACTGAAAAAATATTACTGATGGCACCAAAGAGCCATTAAGTAAGCATTATAAATTAGGTCAAACACACAATGATAAAACATACAATACAAAAATAACACTCACCTCAATTATTAGTGGACGCAAGTTTTCAAACTTCTGAATAGCCTCCCTGACAAAGACAAGGACATCAGTAGCTGCAAGTTCATTGCTATCCGATAAAAATTCAATCAAAACTGGTATGACTGTTGCAGCAACATCTGGGAACTGAGATACATTTTTAAATAAAAGATCTTCTGTAACAATAAGTGGATGAGGTAATACTAATCTAGCCTGCAACAAGTATTTTACTATCACAAATCTGTTTCCATAGCAATAAATATTTAAAAACAAAATTTCTCAGAGAAGATACTTTAGGATGATTTCATTATTTAATTGAGTCTGATCTTAAACATCAAAGAATTCTCAGTTATGCAGAAAAGGCAATAAGAAGTAGCCTAAAGACCCATTAAAATGTATACATACACTAAATCCAAACTCATGACCATCTGAAGTTAAGACCATACTTCTTTAGCCATTTAGATCTACTGTCAAAATAACAAAAATACATGTATGTATACATTTACTTAGCATTTGGTCATTGCTTCATCAATTTTAAAGTAGGTTCTACCTAAGACTTTTTAGTCAGTATTTTCATTTACTGTTTGGCAAGTTATTATATTTAAATATTCAAATTCAAACTCGTATTTTTGACTTTTCATAACCCTTTATTGAAAATAAATTTTATTTGCATACCATTTAATGTTGAATTTATTTCCACCAATTTAATCTGGCAATCCATATTTTATCTAACCGAGAAATAAAGTTATTTCCTTTCAGAAATAATTGGAGAAACACTCATGCCTTCCAATGAAAAATATATTCAGTTCAATATAAATAAATTCAGTTTAATTTCAATGAATACTAAATGAAAATGCTGTAACAGCCAAAATTGCATCAATTTAATACAGTGAATTCACAGAAACTTTCTTCCTGGTACCTAAGTTATTGACATGAATCACGTAACTCTACTGCTTTTTAGATTTCCAGATTTCTGCTGAATATACCAAACTGTCTGCACTATGAGAAGTGAAACTACTTACATATGTCAAACTATACAATATTCATTTAAATACACCTTTATAAATGAATACTATCTAGTTAGTGTTAGACCACATTGATCTCTCAAAACAAAGGACTGTCTTTTCAGTTGATGGCAGTAAAGAGAACACCTATGAAAATTGCAACGTTATGATTTACAATTCCTTCTTTATGTAGGAAAAGATAATAAAGGAGTAGAGAACCAAAATGAAACACACAATAACCAAGCATACAATATATCACAAATTAGAAACTGAAAATGAAAACAGAACATGAAAAGATTATCACACTTACTTTGATGCAACAGGAGTGAAGGGTTCTAACAAGGAGCTGCCTATATTTCCCAGTGTCCTCATGCTCCACAACGTTGTGGGTTTTTGCAACTTCCTTCTTCAAAACAAGCACCATTTCCTCAATATTCCTTGATGACACCAATTCCATAGCTAGAAGAAAAAGGGTTGATTTTTATAACAGAATAAAATCAATTTTAAAAATTTAAAAAAGATGAAGTTTGCCTTACCTAGATTTAAAGTTTTCTTTCGAACCTCTAGATCAGGACTAGCCAGCACCCTTAGAATATCCATCACCAAGTCTTGCAATACTCTTTCCTGGGATGGCTGCTCCTTTAAGGCTATCAAGCGATCAAGAACTATGAGTTTCACATTGTTATCACTCTCTTTCACGATGAGATCGATGTAACAACTTGCAGCAGCCTAAAATATGAAGGAATTTTTTTAAATTAGCATTTGTTTAAACGGTAGGTTTCTCCATTGTGCAAAATTTAAAGTATTCCCTCAATTCCTCAATTGAACCAAAGACGACTGTATCTCATGGGTTCAAAAGGAATACATAGACAATTACCATAACAGTTAATGTAAATGAGCCAATGTATTTCTTAAAGAAACTCATCATAGGTAACAGTTTCACATTGAGTATACTCAAAACAATTTAAAATAAAATTTCAAACCAAAGTATTAGTGTACGTATGTCTTGGAGGTGTGTTGTCAAGAATATCTAAGAATAAACCTCGATTACATCTCAACATTTTAGGGATTGACTTATGGATAAGAGAAAAACTGAAAAACAAATAATTCAAGGATTTGTGCAACTTTTTGGGCAAATGAAACAACACAAGTATAATGAGACAATAACGGAAGCATGGGAGAGAAAGAGAGGAATCACAAAAATTACAGTTTGAAGGGTAGATAATAGCTTTAATAACTAACCTTTCAATCTATATGAAAAAGAAGTCAAGAGCAAAAATACTAACTGAAATTAAATGATATGATTTAGGCTGAAACACTATAAAGTCATATAACTTTCCAAGACTTGAGGCCCTTTCAGCAGTTGGTGTGCGTTGATTGAACTTTTAAGATAATAATGCATTATGAGAATGGCAAAAAATTTTTAATTTCAAGATAAAATTTTCCTAGGAATCAGCTCTCCAGCAATTAAAATTGTAATAGTTAAGCACTAAAAAATAATAAAACTACAGTTAATAAATAATACTGACTAGATGCACAAATTAAAATACTGAAAATTAAAAAGCATAGTCACCAATTATTTAAACAAGGATTGAGAAATGCTTATTGAAAATCAGAATCTCTATTCCCAAGTGTAGGTAAGATTCTAACATTACTTATAATACTTATATTTTAGAGGGAGATGAAAAGAAAGATGATACTTTTTTCTCCAAGAATTCATACATAATTTTTCTCGATTTTTTAATTAATTTTGAGTTTCATGATTACTTATGTGATTACTATAACTTGGTCATAAGAATAAATGTACTTTAAAGTACACACATTTTAGCGAAACAGATAAATCTAGCATAAACCAACAATCTGAAAATGAAACAATTTTATATCACTGTACCCTTCTAGTTCAATTATTTCATGTACATCACTGAATTTAAATGTCTCCACTTTCTAGATATTATGAAGTAGGAAAATAAAAATTTTTATTGAAAAAAAAAAGAATCTGCCTGTAGAAATTAATAAAACAAATGACATAAATAAACACATCAAATGTTTCAGCAATTAGACTAAATAAAATAATATGAATCATAAGTTTTATGCTAATCAAAATAAAACAAAATTAGTTTCCCATTGTTCAAATCTCTATTACTTTACAACTCAAAGCTGGCATGAATTACAAACATAAAGTAAACTTGATAAATCACAAATTTTCAAGCACCATTTATACTTTTGATGTATCTGAATAAATCAATTAATTAAAAGCATGTTTCTGCAGTATTTTTGAAAAGTTTAAAATATACGTAAATATTAAGAATTATCTGGAAGTGAAATACTCATTGGCATAATTCCAAAAACTGTGTTTTGTATTGTATTGTTGTTTTACAAAACATAGACTAGACTTTCTAAAGAATAACTAGATGCTAACTTGTTTTCGTCTTCCGAGGAGAATAACTAGCAACTTGACCCTTTATAAAGACACACTAGTTCATTGTTTTATATAAAAAGGGGTATACATCATAACACATAAATTAGAACAATTTTATTTCTAGCAAGAGGGTCACAGTAATCTTAAATAGAGTAACACTGAACACAACCAATTGAGCTATCATCTCTATAATTTTCCAACAATTTTTCTACTATTTAACCAAAAGAACTGCTTCAGGTAACACAACATCTTTTTCAAGTTGTTCATGGGTAAAATTAAATTGGGAAATGCTTCTAAATAGGATGATATTTTCAACGTACTTCTTCAGGGAATCGATACAATAAAAGTCTTACAGAAAGAAAAAGCACTGTTTAGGATACCTAATATAACTTATTCTATCAGATATTACTATAGGAAATGATGATTAGGTAGGAGATAGAAAAGATGCAAAAGATGCCCATAAAAAATAAATCCCAGAATCTCTTAACTGATGAGATACAAGGACTGATTATAAAAAATCATAAAATGAATTACCTTTATAGCTGTAGGAGCACTTGATAGTGTAACCAATGTACCAGCAGCTTCATACCTTACTGCTTGGCTTGTTGAGTTCAGCAAGTTATAAACACATCTAATAAACCTTGGCTTTTCAGATTGGTTTGCATGGCACACCTGCACAAGGATAAAAACAAATATGGATGCTACATTATGAAAGCTTAAAAAATATAATTTTCTCAAACCACAGCAAATAAAGAGACATATGTTAAGAAAGCTCAAAATGATAATAGAAATTCATACACTTAAATCTTGTTGATAATTGCCTTTCTTTTGGTAGTGAAGGGGGAATTAAAAATATCACATATAGATAAACATTTTTGACAGTTTATCAGTTTCTTAATAGCCACACAAAAGAAGCTAGGAATGTGATAATGATGATAATATTATTAATATACTGTAATTACACAGAACAGTAGGACATAATGTAACTCAAGGTAATACCCCCATTGACGTTTAAAATTAAAATACTTTATAAAACAGAGTAAGGGCAAATGCAACGCTAGGCACTAGCAAAAAAGCATTTCCACCAAGATTTAAGGGTCAAAAAATTAATAAAAAATGCATAAGCTTAAAAGGACCATGGATATCAAGCTAATTTGATATGAACCACTGATAAGGAAATACCCAATTATACAGAAGTATTACTCAAAACATCCCATAACTATGACTGATATAAAAAATTGCATTCGATTTGGCAGTAAAAGAAATTCCAACACATTTTGGCTACTTAATATTCCTTTTTCAATTTAAATAGAATAAAATTTACCTTGTAGATGAGCTCTACAATCACCAACTGCAAAATATCTCCAAAGGAGGTGACTTGATCCAAACATGATGCTAAGTATGCAAGAGCCCTATCCTGATCAGCATGAAGCAACATAAGAAAAGCATTACGCTTACATGACATGTCTTGTTCTCCTTCCAAAAATGTTGCAATAAGTTCAGGAGCATCAGGAATAAGAAATTCAAAGTTCCTGTGAATTATAATAAGAAATTGTCAGACATCTACAAGGAGTTATAAACTCTCATTATCGTAAACTTAGCTTGATACAGTGATCACAATCATACGAATTCCAACATAAAATACTTATACAAAATTTACTTGTAAATAGTAAAAATGGCAAGAACTGCATTTCTCCGGACATAACAGTGGCGATGTTCTAAACAAGTCCGAATGGCAGGCATAAGAGGTTCAAGAAGCTCAGGCTCTTTAAGCTTGCACAGGAAACGAAGAGTTGAACCACGAATAAACTCATTTGGATGTTGCAGGTCCTATCATTAAGAAATCACATTATATTTCACAATTCACAACCGATTAATACAAAATACTATTATAAACAACTAAACCAACCTTTCTGTATGCATCACAAACTAAAATCATCTCTTGCATCAGCTTTCCATCAGGTGTAGTTTTTGGAACTATCTCCCAAAATATTAACAAAAGTTTCTTGATAGTGTGATCTTGTAATGGAAGTACAAATCGAATGATTGTCATCAAAATCCCCGGCAGTCTCTCGCCGCTTATAATCATATTAATAGTCTTCTTCAAAGCTTCTATTTTGGTTTTGACATCGCCTTTTTCTATCGTTTCAAGAAAGTAAACACTCAAATAAGTATCAATTTGAGCCAAGCTTCAAAATATACGCGTATTATTTCAACTTGCTCTAGGACTGTCAGAATCAAAAGGGAATATTGCCACGACCAAAATTAACGTAACTTACCTAAATCTTGTTTCAACTGCAGCTCATTTGGTGGTTCAGAGTCAGATGGTAAATTAATAAGGGTATAGCAAGGTTGTTCCACAGCAGTCATTGTTGACTTAATAGTTTACGTTATACTTTTGAGATAATATTGATATGGCATTCACAGGTAGGAACTAGATACAAACAAACGAAACAAATTAAGAAATGGCTGTGTCTATTGTCTAAATATGTTTTTTGCTGAAATTATAGCAATATAAACAACATAATATTCGAAAATAGTATTGAAGTTGTCCAAATCTAATAACATGAAATAACCGCTAAGAAGGGCAGAATAAAGATATTAATTCAAAATCACGCCGTTAATTTAAAATTATTACCGTTTTTTCGATTTACTTCTATTTCTTTGACATCATACGGTATTTTAACCTGTTTCCGCACACGGGGTTAATCCAGACGTGTCATTTACTACGTTAGTTTTAGTATCAAGCAAGTGAACATTGATAACCATTCAGAAATTATATATTACCAGGCGATCGAAATATGCCTCCGTTAAACTAAAAGTTATTTCTATTAAAGAGGCCAATATGATTAATTTAATCTCAAAATTCCAACCTGAATAACGACCTGTAAAAAATCGCGATCTTTAATGTGTGTTATAGATGACTTGACTCATTATTGGAGGCAATTTTGAGTGTAATAACTTCTTATAATTTTACTTCCTCCTATACTTGACAAAGGCAAAGCCTTTCGCCTTCGGTATCATTTTTAACTTTATATGAAACTGTGTAAACTAATTCACTTGCACAATTGACGTATCGTCAAATGAAAATGAATAAAATAAGTCTACAATTTTCTGGTACAATCTTTTGCAGCTTCTTCGCTTAAATTCCAACAAATTATGTCAACTCATTACTTACATGATTAATCAAATAAAATTCCCTCCCAGTTTTCATCACAGAGTGGTTCAAAGATCATCTTCATCACAAAAACCTTAAAAATTTTTCAGTTACTGAATCCAATCCAATCCTCATCATTTAAAAATCCTGCTCCAACAGTGTTCACCAAAGCTTTATTTCATTTCAAATATGGTTTTAATAAAATATCCCACCTTTAACGCATTTTGAATTAAATCTTCCAAAGCAGATTTTCATGAATGGCCGATGAAACATTTTGTCTGGAAATTCATCCCCATCCAAAATACACAACAGAGAAACACAAATGCCTTTCTTACCTACTTTGTACTACCATTTTTATCTTAGTAAAGTCAAAATAAATCTTCCACTTCGTTTCTAAAACGATTATAAAAATCAATAAAACTTTGGTACCTCTACTCCAAAGATTCAAAAAAAGAATATCTTGAGCTAGAGCCACCTCTAATCAAACATCTTTATTTCAACGCTCCCCATTTTTTCCATGAAACTGGAAATTTCAATACTGGATCTTCTTCAAGGTATACAATTGGACTTAAAACCGAAAAAAAAAATCACCGCAACATTAAGAGGTAGCACAGAAATCTCAGCTTTCCCCATCATCATTTGAACAGACATTTCTTAGAATTCATGGTATGTTCCAAATATGCAATATAAAATTATGAAACCAAAATATCTTACAGAGAAAGAGTTTTCCCCAAATTTCCAATGGATTTCTATCAATTCCATTTAGTATAAGAACCATATCTAAGTATAATTATATAAAGAAGGGAATTTGGGAATACTTTTTTCAATGGAAGTTCCCCCATTCGTCAATTATGCATTAGCTAGTTTACATGGTGCACAAAACTTTCTTCAAACCTTGGGATAGAATTTCAGCATCAAAATACATTATAAAAGTATCTTAAAGAATTGTAAAATAGGAATCACAAAATTATGAGTAAAAGAAAACAAATCTAAAAAAATATAATTTAATAAAAATATACAATACAATCATAGTATTTCTCAACCTGATTATCTTAAACACTAAATGATTGAGGTATTAATATTTCATCCTCTTCATCTACACCCATTTCATTTTCTTCATTGGAATCCACTTGCTGACAAGTTTGTTCATGCAGTTCTCCAAGTCTTGCAATATACTTCAGTGTATATTTATTAAAGTCACACCTGAAAAATACAAATTAAGCATTTATATTTCAGAGAAAATCCTGGCAAGTGACTGACTAGGTTGGGAAACTACAAAAAATGTTTACTGGAATCAATGAGCCAAGCATTTCACTAAATAATTCTCAATTGGATAATTTTTTCACAAAATAATGAATCCTAATAATAATCAATACTAAATATTCAGACTAAGTAATAGAGTGGAAGATGTAGACAAAGTGTGGAATGAGATGTGGTGGGTGGATAGAACGAGATGGAGGTCACTGTTCCACAAACAACCTACCCTGACAGAGTCAGGATGAAAGGGGAAAGGATGATGATGATGAAATATTCAGAAATAAAGAACACAAACTAACGCTAATTTGAATTTACAGGTAGTAGAGAAACAGTAAGGGATAACACTGCAATGAGAATTACATCAGAGTGATATAAAAATATTTGCCATGCTACTTATAAATATAGGGGTAAATTTGCAATGTAAAATTGATTAACTCACAACTTCCTTAAATGTTCAGTTTTCCTAGAGATATTCTTTTGTAGAGTTAACAGAATAGGGCTTAACTGAGGAGATCCAGTTTTCAATTTTCCTCTGTGATTCACAAGTATGTGCACAGCCCAATCTAGGTAAAACTCTAAATGTCGGGTAGATTCCAATGCACTTGCGATAAACTTCAGGACCTTTTCCAAATACAGATCTGGTATAGATTTCACAGTAAACTCAACTGAAAGAAAATTTTAGATAAATTTAAGAAAAAATATCAAAGATGATCACTTTAGAACTCATATAAATGATAGACTCAAAACAGAAGTGCATTTACCGGTATCTGGAGGGATATTTTCCACTACCTCCTGAATAATATTCTGCTCATTCAGTCTCACAGCCATCATTAAAGCTGGAATTACAGAGAAATAGAATAAGACAATTAAGAGAATACTAAACCCAAAGATACACAAAAAAATTAAGAAATATGTATTGGATACTTCTTTTTGCAGAATTTCCTTATATAGCAAAATATACCTGGGGAAGGTTATTGATACAAGAACTGCTATCAAAGCATTACACAGCATAATCTTTGAGAGAGAATCAATAAATATCATTCATAATCCAGCAATTTTATAGCTGTTGTTAGCCACTCTTTTATTGTAATGATCAATTTTCTCTTCTTTCTGAACTATCAAAGGACTGAAATAGCTAAAAGTTTTATTTCAAGGCAGCTGCCATAAGCAAAATATTTTAAATATATGAATAAAAATGGGAGTAAACTTTACAAATTTTACAAAGGTTTGTGATTAGCAAATTTAGATTACTTACACTACTATTCAAGATATCTTGGATAAGTTTAACTTTAACAAGTGTGAAAAATAGCGACACAACTGGGACTCGAACCCAGGTCTCCCACTTTCTGGGCAAGTATTCTAACCACTGAACTACCGTGCCGAGTCTCTCTCACACTGTTAAGGGGATTTCCGTAGGTTTTCAACCTACAAAGTTACCTTCCTTTCCTTTAATCCTTGTGAAGTTTAACTTTATAAATGGATTTTTGTAAGCAGATAAAAATACATTAAGTCAGAGGTTAAATATGCACAATCCTAACATTCATACTACCAAGGAATAATAGGTGTGAAAAATAGCAACGACTGGGACTCAAACCCAGGTCTCCCAAACAGTGTGTGGAAGAGAAGCTGCATGGTTGTTCAATGGACAGAACACCTGCCCAGAAATTGGGAGACCTAGGTTAGAGTCCTGGTCATGTCACTATTTTTCAAACTTGTTATTCTTTGGATTTCAGCCACACGGTTCTTCCATGTTAAGTAATTCACCTTTCCCTAATCCTTATTCATACTACTAGTTAGCTTCTGCAAATACCATTACACAATATATTGACTAACCTCTACAGTATTCCTTTTCTTCCAGTGTGCTTCTAACAGTTTCTGGTGTGATACCAACATCCAAAAAGAATGGATCAAATATCATTCCTTGATCCAATGAATAAACTAAAAGGCCTTCAGTGGTAACTGCAGCCCAAGATTGACCTAAAACACAACAATAAATATGTAAACTGCTTAATCAAATACACCCAATTTTCTGATAAATATATGTTCACACTTCTGTTTACATTCAAGCTGTACCAACATCAAATTTTTATATTAACTTGAAAGTGGGAATCTCACATCTCACTGGGGATAGTTTCTATACATTTTGCAAATATTTATACAAAAAGAATTAATAAGCTTCCATCCATTTCACTGGAACGACTTAAACTTCAATTTAACTAAAACAAACAAATGCAGAAAAGTAACCAACCTGCTGGAGAAAACTGCAGACAGTGAACCTGGACTTCTGGTTTAAATGATCGAGAGGCCATATCTCCTTTTTTTACACCAGGAAGACTAATTGAAACATCTCCTATGTCTTCTCTCTCTTCAACTAAATCTATATTGCCAAAATCTGTCATCTTTCTACGATTGATGAAATCCTAGTTATAAAAAAATTATAAATCAATACCATTATATACTTTAACATTTGTAGTTAGCAAAGATTTTAAAATATCCATAATTTATTCCTACATTCTGAGATACAATTCAAAGAAAAGATGGGAATATAGCAAAAAATATGACTAGTTGAAATTTAAGTATGACATTTATTTCACTATAAAATATAAGTAACATTAATAAAAACAAACTGATATAATTTAATGGCAATAAATATAGTTACACATACAAATAATCAACAAATAAATTTGAAAATTACATATGGGTGTGATATATACAGTTCTACCTCTTCAAGTGATAGTTCATCAGTAAGTTTGAAGATCATTACAGGCAAAGTGTAGTTCATTTAATAGTCGCAGACATAGCAAATGAACAAAACAACTGCAAAATAATAGTAAAGCGCAATAATATACTTACATTTACACCATCAAATGATCTATTCTTTGTAATTTGAAATTTTTTCAGAAGCAATGTGTTACAGATGCTATAAATGCACACACTCCTAGATTTGCCTCCTGCCAAGATAAACTGTCCATCAGCTGAGTAGCATAAAGACCGGAATGCTCTGAAACAGAATCAATCCTTAATTTAACACAAATGCATTCAATTCAAAGGTGCAGATAATTCACTATTAATATTTCAAAACATAATTATAATTAACACAGTGAATTTAATCTTTGAATGCAAAATAAATACATAGCTTCAGATCAAGATTCATAAGATAACCATTAGATGTCTGCAACCTTAACACTCAATATAGATTATATACATTCGATAGAAACCAAAGTTGATTGGTAATCCATTCCATAAGATACTGATATCCATTTTATAAGATGTTTTAAATTACTGAAAGGGTGACAATGACTTATAACATGGCCAAAAATTAGAATAAACAGCAGTTGCAACTTACAATCCTTCTCGATTCTTTTTTGCAGATATCAGGTCTGTATCAGATAAACCAGCATCTAAATCCTTGCGACCTTCAATAATTCCAGTCTGATTCGATGTGCGGACATTAAAAAAAGAAATTTGGGCATCCAGTGTTGCAACAGCTACTTCTTCACCATCTGGTCTGTATGCAACAGCCAGACCTTGATAGTGAAAATAATGTAACAAAATAATCATTACTCTAATGCTAATATAAAATATGAAATTTAATATTTCATTTTCATCATGAAATTTCACATGTTCATCTAGGAAGGACATAAGGTCTACTTAACATCATGGAGATATTTACTATTAATATTTATTAAATTATTTTCCAGCATTTTGCAAAAAATGTGAGTCATGACAACTTTTGATTTGGAGAAAAGATCTAGTGTTTTCCCGGCGAACTGCATGCAGGAATCTCTCTCGGGTTTCCATCCGGGTCAGGGTGATTGTAGTGATCAGGATGACATCCTGAAGATGGCTGCTGAGATGAGAGCCGAAACGTAAATCACTACAATCGCCCTTACCTGGATGGAAACCCAAGAGAGATTCCTGCAACTTTTGATTCGTTTGAAGAACTTTCTTCATGACAACTCGTTTAATTTCGGTGAAAGCAGTCCCAGGATTCCCAGTTGGGGCCTACATGCAAAATGACCCAAGCAGTCAAAGAACTTTTAATAATACTATATTATACCATATAAGACTGTGATACTAACCATCAGAAGTAAGTAAAATAGTTTCATGCTGAGAACCAGTTTCAATTGCATTCCACAGTTTGAGAGTTTTATCCCAGCTAACTGAAGCTAGAGCAGTACTTGCAGGGGTTGGATTAAATGCAATGCTGGCAACAGGTCCTTCATGACCACTCATAACCTAAAAATTTAGCAAAACAGGAGCATTCAACAGAAGTAGTCACAAAAATAAAGTAATCACATAATTAAGTACATAAGTTGCATAAAGAATACACCAGAATACACTACATTTTAATTACTTACTTACATTTTGTTGTTCAATGAAATATACCATCACAATGCCAAAACTAGCAACATATAAACACACAATTTGCAAATATAAAGTAAAAATTCTAACCAATCACTATTGTGGCTTACCAAAAATAGCACCACCAAAATATATTCTTAAATAGAAATTCTCCATAGACATTGCATGATTTTCAGAAAGTCCCATAAGGTGCACAGAAACCTATTCTCACTTTTACAAGGTATTACATACCCCCTTGTATAGTTTTCTGACTAAAGACGAATCTAAACCAACTATGCCAAGACTTTCAGAATTTACCAATACAGTCATCAGCACAAAGGCTGATCTGATTCCCTTCCCCTCCACTATTAGCAACCAAAGGCATCTGAGAGGAAATGAGGCTTATCAAGCAAGTTGAGTAATGAGGTAATTTGCCTTCGTTTTCACTAGATAATTGATAGCCAAAATACCAACAGATAAAGTCCAAGTTTGGGCAGCACAATGACCTTATGAATAACACTTTTCAGAGCACTCAATAGAAGTGAACAAAATTAATGTCATGATTCAGCACCTTTCATACCTAACCATCCATCAACACAGCTGTGAAAAATATGACTAAGTAAATAAAATATATTTTTCCCTCTATTCTGAACCAAAAGAAAGATATTCTAATGGTCAATATAATAATAATAAAATGTCTTTCTTAGGGCGAGATTGAGACTAGACAGTCTCTTCTTACATCTAACCCTTCGTCATAGAGAGCATGAAATTAAGAGACAGCATAAAAAAAAGAGCATGGAAAGGTTCGCAGGTTTTTCACACCCCCCAAGAATGAAAAACCTGTGAAACCTAAAGATAGTTAGCTAAATTTAAGGAGAAGGCAGTTTAAAGAGATCTGAAAAGCAAAACAAGAACAATTTACAAAGCAAATACAGATGGGGATACCTTTGTATAATAAGCAGAGCTTATTAACTTAAGAATTATCTGAAAAGGAAAAACAGGACAATGACAGAAATAATAATTGCAAAAAAGAAAACAGTTTTCATAGTTACTACAGATAGAAATGTGTTGACATAAAGAATAAGCAGATTAAGAATTATCTGAAATGAAACAAGAAAAAGCAAAAAGTACACTTTACAAAGATACAAACAACAAATAAACTAAAAAGCATTACAATATGAATCTCCTACAATAATCTAAGCTACCTTATAATTATCTATTCATGTGCATATTTTACAAGGGACAGCGGACCAAAACCAAAGATAGAGGACGAAAAGGTTTTTCTAACACAAAGGGATGTGAATTGGTTGGGCCAAGGCTTTGTGCATTCATAGTGGGGTAAAGAATTTGGATGCTGTCAGAACATTTGAGTTCTGTTTTGCAGGATTAGTAGATGAATGGGACATTTACACTTAAAGCTATACGTGGATAGTAAGTTTTCCATACTTGGAGGAAGTGAGTTCCAAAGATTACTGGCTGTGACTGTAAATGATTTGTGAAATATTTCCGTTCTATGTTGCAGAATCAGGAGTTTCTTACAACCTCTCGTGTTGCTGTCATGAATTGCATCTAGAGACACAAATAAGGTATAAATGATTGTCGTGTTTAAAAATCTATATGTGGATGATAGAATATGTTGCTTCCGTTGTGACCCTAATCAAAGTAATGACAGTTTAGAGTAATATTCAGAAATGTGATCATATTTTTTCAAGTTGAAAATAAACCTCACAGCTGCATTTATATATATATATGGTGGTAGAAACCATGAATAAGAACTAAATAATTAAATAAGAATTGAATACTTTTTTACTACCTTAGTTTGATCCCATTCAACAATTTGCATAAACAGGACTCAATGAAAAAGAAAACATTCACCCACTATTAATTAGATTTCCAGCTTAAGAAAATTATAACTCTTTGACCTTGAAAAACAAGGTAGGTTCTACTTTATGCTTCAAAAAATTAAAAGGAAGTATGGCCAAATACTTACTTCCAACAGCCTACCAATCTTCATGGACCAAAGATAAATGTCAAATACATCCTGGCCACCTGCAGCCACAAATTCACTGCTAGAATCCATGGCTACACATGAGAACTGGACTGGACGTGGGGAGGTGAAAGTACGGAAATTTCGATACCTGTTCAAAAGGTTAAGAAGGAACACTATTAGGAATGACACATTAATAAATGTTTATGAAACACTATAGCATTCAAGTTATGCTCAATCTAGATCATTTCAGGGAAGAAATACACTTGCATTTACTAAATGGCATTATGAAAGCCATCGCCTGTTCTCCTTAGCAATCATCTATAAGGAACACCACTTAAAAATGGCATGAAACCTCTAAAAACACTATCAAGAAGCACATTCCATCACATTTGCATAGAAATGTTTTGATGAAACAAATAGTGTACAAAAAGATTGGTGTAAAAAAATCAGCAACTTCACCCTTAACTGTCAAACCTGGAAATTTTCCTTTCTGGTGCCAAATAATCTTTTTGCGCCTCTGGAATATTTATGCTATGGAGTTTATGATATTTTATTTTCAAATCATGGTCAGGTAGGTTTGTCTTTTCGAGTCACTTTTAGCTCGAACTTTATGGTTATTTATATCTTTTTCTGGCAGTACAACTATCTTATTATTTCAATGGATGGCATTTCCTTTGTCTTTAATTTTTTCAAATAAAATGAAAACCAGAGCAAGAAAGTTTTCAAAATAAGTATTATTAATATTATTATAAAATAAATATTATTATTATTAACTTACAGAGTGGTTATTACTTTGAATCTGTACGAATACCACAAAATTTGTTTAAGGTTTTTATTTGTTTTTTCTCCCAGAAACAAAATCCTCTGAGGTCATTTCCTATCTCTAAAAAGCTTACTTTTAATTCATCTTTCATCACTTTATGTGCAAATTCATTCAAATCTCACTCATTTGTCTCAACTTTAATGCTAGCCAAACTTCTAACTCTCTTTCTATAATGCCCAAATTCCCCAGGCATGTAAATCATTAGCCTCCTTGAAACAACCACTTTACCTTTCATCATTATCCACATTTTCCTCAACAATAAAAAAGCAATAATATTATTTCAAAAATATTATTGCCAATAGATTTCAATCTCATTTTTTTGATAGTAAATTTTATTTCTAAAATATTTATATAAAATAGAATCCATTCGACTTACTTTAACAGCGAAATTTAGCAGTTTGATTATATAATAAATACATAAATAAAAGATGACTCATTTGGACATCATCATACAAACCTTGTCAAGTCAAAGGCCCTTACAGTTCCATCTAAAGATGTTGATATAACAAATTTTCCATTGTGACTGAACTGAACTCCTGTGACACTAGCAGTATGCTCGCTAAAAGTGACAAAGCAAAACCCAGAAGATGTGTTCCACAATTTCACCTGAGGATGAACAAAACATATTACACTAAACACCAACGTTGTACAAAATAATGAACTTAAGATTTCCTAACGCTAAGCCAAACCATAAATCACACTTAAAATTAGTGCTCAAACAATAGCTTGCACTTGCCAAACAGACCTGGGAAATAAAGGATTTGTTCAAAACAAGAACAGACTTTAATCATAAAGAATGAACTCTCTCAATAATCGAGCTACCAAAGAATGGAAGTAGCACCTACCACCATATGGCACATTGCTATACAACAGTAAAATGGAGATATAAAGTTATAAAAGTAAGCCTGTTAACTTCTCAATTAAGTATCAGGACCACAGGTTTGTTGGCAAAAAACCATTGAGCACAAACCAGGAGAGACACTGACAGCAGTATGCAAGACCTTCCAAATCTTAAAACCTAAGACTAGGTAACAGGAATGTAGGCTATTTATAAGTCAGAGTGATGAATTCATGCTGTAGTCAGGAGTAGAAAACCTGTACCCTTACACTGTATTTAATCTAGCCTCTCTCTCCCTTCTTTATGCACATAACCATACACTTCATCAGTCTGAATTGGAAACCTGAAAGGTGTACTGAGTATTCATTCTGAGTAGATTCTACTTAGACATTTTGCAATTAACTTTTAGAACTCAATCAATAAAAAGAAGTCAATTATATGACTATCATACCTTACAATCCTCTCCTCCAGTTGCAATAAACTGACTGTCAGGAGAATAGCATAGACAGCTGGTGGTATTGAAATGTCCTTGCTGTTTCATAACATAGGTTTCACTCTGCCATTCCCAAACTAGAAGTTGACCCATGTCTTTGCAAGCTAAGGCAATCCAATCTCCAGTAGAGTTCAGTCTGATAGATGAAATTTCCTCAGAAGTTATACTGAAAGAGTAAAGATTCATTCAACACAGAGTCTAGGACTGAAAAACACCAAACGACCAATTTCACAGAAAAAGAAACGTTAAAACTACAAACAATGAGAAAATTATCTAAATACAATGAACTCTGAAATATCAATGCTAATTATAAAGATGTACAAAGACATGAACTATGCTTTCACTTCTTATATTGATCATGATTTACGTAAATAAAAAATTTAATATTTGTGTGTGTAGTCTATTAGTTTCAAATGCAGGTTGGACTCATTAAAAGATTTCTTCACCTAACAGCACATCTTCTTGGTACCAATAATTTCATTCCCAATTTTTCATAGAAAAGGTCTTCTATAAGTCATACTTGTATTTAGCATGCAAAATACTGTTTTATTTTTGTGTTTCAATTTCAAGAAATTAAAAGAAATGGTACATAAAACTAAAGAAAATAATCACGAAGTTATCAGATAGTTCTTATATGAAAGCTAGATAAGAGACCATTTATCTAAAGCAACCAGTGTACTGTAAGTGGCATTCCATGTCAAGTAGACCAATTTTAGAGAAGTGCCCCACTCAACCATCACTGATTTCAACGAAATTTTGTGTAAACGTAAACTCATGCCTTCTGTGAACATTTGGCAAATTTTATATCCATCGATGAAATATTTGCTGAGATATAGTCATTTGTTTCACTCCCTACCACAGCCTTCTACAGTTAGACATCAATTTTTAGCAACTTTGAGACTCGTTATCTCAGGCAGTATTTGGTTGAGCAGAACAAAAATTGGTATTCCTACACAACCTTTGTTGCGCTATTACACGAAATAATAAGAAAAATTTAAGAGGAAATTCTGCAAAAAAAATTTGAAGCAAAATCGGCCAAAAAAAATTTAAGGTTTGGCATTTTATATCTTTTGAAATAAACATAAGAAAAACTTGAAACTTTGTGCCTTATAGCTACTCTATACAAAGTGCTTGAATAAAAAGTTTCATTTTCCTAATGCTTTCTGTTAGTTTAAAAATTGACTGTAAATATTACAAATTTTGTTAAGACTCCAAAAATAGGGTATATTCAGCTCACATTTACAAAAAAGACCCTCTCAAAGCATTTTGAAATTATTTTTAAAAGAAAGAGCATGCTTTTATCCCTCTAAAAATGTAAAATTGGTTTTTAATCACATGCATATAATCCTTACAAATAGGGATGAATGTGATGATGTTGCTATGGAAACATCTTGAACATTAGCATACTCATCTATTGCTGATTTTACAATGTGTCAATTTTCGTTATTTCCAGATTAACTTTGAGTCTTATGTTGTCAGGATTGAATCATTCAGTGAATTATGTTCCTGACACGTATCGGCAAGTTATTTGAGTTAGTTATTTTTTCTAAACTGTATTACTGAGATTTACAGGTGAGATGCACCTTTACAGGTTCATCCATTCTGTCTTTCTTCATTGTCTTATTGACATCCATTTTATATAAGTAAAATCACAATAACATAAGATATAAATGCAAAATATGAAAAGAGAAGTTATAGAAGGTTCTCAAATTATGAGCTAAAAATGAGTGCAACAGATCACTTCAGAATCCGTTATCCAAAACATGCTAAAGTGTGGAATCACTAAGTTACTTACAAAATATTTAGCTGCCGTTGTTGATGCAGAACACCTCTAGTGGATTTACAGATTATATCACACAAGAAATATGAGATATAGCACACTACAAATGAATTACACACTAACTCTTTAGCCGCCAATGTCCCCTTGCTCTGGAAAAAACGTTTTCTGCATTTCTTATTTTTCACTTGTGTGTCCAATGTCATCTGTAAACAAAGATGTGCACTTTAAGCTGCTCAGTTCAAGTAATCCTTAGAAGAGTGTAATGTGGTCCTCTTAAGAAAGGCACGCGGGTAGGCATGGCCTCTCTCCGAATAATACTGTTTAGAAGAAATAAGTAACTCGAATAAATAGCAACTACATGTCAGGAACATCATTCACAGAATGATTCAATCCTGACGACATAAGACTCAAAGTTAATCTGGAAATAACGAAAATTAAGTGACACATTAAGTAAAATCAGCAATAGAGGAGTATGCCAATGTACAAGATGTTTCCATAGCAATGTCATCACATTCATCCCCTAAAATGCCAAACCTAAAATTTTTTTGGCAGATTTTGCTTCAAATTTTTTTTGCAGAATTTCCTCTATAATTTTTCTTATTATTTCATGTAATAGCGCAACAAAGGTTGTGTAGGAATACCAAGTTTTGTTCTGCTCAACAGAATACTGCCTGAGATAACGAGTCTCAAATTTGCTAAAAATCGATGCCTAACTGTAGAAGGCTGTGGTAGGGGGTGAAACAAATTACTATATCTCAGCAAATATTCCATCGATGGATGTAAAACTTGCCAAATGTTCACAGAAGGCATGAGTTTACATTCACACAAAATTTCATTGAAATCGGTGATGGCCGAGGAGTTGGTCCACTTGACATGGAATGGCCCGTAAGCAAGCTCATGATGGGCCATATGAAATTTACTTATTTTTATTTCACACAATACATACAATTTATTTTAATATTTTGCCATCTAATTGGACTTCATTCTAAAATTATTGAAATTTTACAATTAACACACAGTTTTTCCTTATTAGTTTGAATTCTCCCTAAATCTGGTAAACATATGCTATGGTGTGAAACCACCATTGAGGTAATAATTGAGTGTGCTGTAATGGGCTTAGATCCATTGGAATTCTGGCATAAAACCCATTAAGCTTCAACTGCAAGGAAATTGGATTTTCATTATAAGCACTCACCTCAAAGAATGTATCAGAGTAACATCAGGTAATTCATGAATGAAAAAGCTTCCATTGGAAAATCCAGACACCAGTATGCGAGTACCTTGATGGTAAGCACAAGCTGTTAAATCAGGACTCCTCTCTCCTTTGATTTGAGGTTCAATGTAATGCCTTCCAAGTCTATCGTAACAAAGCATGTCTTTCCTTGGATTAGGTTTGCTCTCTCCTGTTTCAAAATATTTTAAATAAAAAATTCATAATGTGACAGATTGAGCATACATACTAAAGAATACCATTACAATAGTTACAAAAGTTGTAACTTAGTAAATTACTTTATGACTTGAACTGAAAACAGTATGCAATGACAATAGTAAGTATGCTTATTTCATTTTCCTCTTTAGATGCTTGTCTCAATTTCATGGTATAATAATTTATATTGTAACTATGTAAAAGAAATGAAGCTTATAAGAAAGAGAACTTTAAATGGATTCTGGTTACTATTCCAAACAACCTGAAGTAAAATCTTGCCGTACTTTGTAACAGTATTCAGTGCCAGCACAGAATTTTGTAGTAGTAGTATAGTGTTTTGACATCTAAGGTCATTTAGCATACAAGGCCCCACCAGGATTCAAACATGGGACCACTTTCATCTAAGTCAAACATTTTACCCACATAGCTATGCAGAAACTCTCATATGTCAAGAATGCAAAACTTGAAACGATGAAATAGAAATAATGTAAATTGATGAGCAGATAGAGAGAGAAACTAAGGTAATTACAACAATAATAACCGATAAAGATTCTACAGAAAGTTGAGTCACCTATTTCCTGAACAATTCTATTGCTATTAAGAACTAATTTTCCTAACTTGCGAAAAAACAGAGGGTAAATGAGAATGAAATAAGCTGAAAAGACTTTCGTGCAACTGAGATAACTGCTGCCTAATTGTAAGTGAAAATTAATTAAAATAAAAACTGACCAATTCAAATGTCATGGAAAAAGAGATATGAGTAACAAAATTTCGGTAAAGAAATTGCAGAAAAAGAGAACAATATAAAAAATTATGCAATAGAAGAGTTAAAAGAAAACAAAAATCTGTAAATATCTAATCTAGTATAGCAACATATTATGATTTGCTCTTTTCAAATACTGAATTGCGAAAACACAAGCAGCAATGTAAATTACAGACAGATCTCGATTTATGTAAGTGAACTGTTTCTAGACTCACTAGGTGACATGAATTCTACAAAGTCAGATGCAAGCAACTCACTACAGTCAAGTTACTTAGAGCATTTTTTTCTGAGCTAAAGATTTCCATGTACTTTTCAGCTATTACATCGCTCTATGTAAGTCAGGCACTGTCTGTATATTTGATGTAAGATGCTTATCAAAGAGCATGTCATGAAATTTGACATCTAAACAAAATTAAGGTGCCATGCAATTAGGTTGTCACATTTAACCTCCATGTCATGTATCTGTGGTCTCAGGGAGTCAATATAATATTATTATAGAACCTGATAATCTTCAAAATTGACTTCTGCACAAACAACAGAGCTAGTGTTTCAATCTGATGCATCATTTGAGAGGCAATTCTCAAAGAATTAATCCTTTAGGAATATAAATACCACTAGAAGCATCATTACATATCAAACTGCCATTTAGAAAGTTTATTCTTGTTGATCTTTATCTCTACCCGTAAGAGACGAAAGCAAAAAACTAAACAGAAGACAATGAGCTTCATAATAATGAAAGTATACAAACCATCATCAACTTTCACATTTCCAGTTTTATTATCTTTATCCTTGTCTGTATCCTCATTCATTCCCATGTCATCTTCACTGTCAGAGTTAGGCTCATCACGAGCCTTCTTGCTGGGAATTTCACATGGCTTCAGGTCATCTAGTTCAAAATTGGCTTCCCAAATACAAACTTGACCATTCCTGAAATCAATGTGATTAAATATTACTCGTTGATAAGCTAACTTACACTAATAGATAACCAAAATTTGTTAACATCCATCAATGTAAGTCATGCTTTAGATAGGCAAAATGACAAACAATGATCCCACGTGCACCATCACGAACCATTTTTGTTACATTAGAACCTCAAGATCTAAAGAGTTCTCTCATTCATCGACATTGCATTTAAATAGATATGGAAAACAACTAAACATATATTCATCTCCTAACAGAAGTTAATATCATTTCTCAAAAACCAAAATTTAACCACTTCATAATCACAGATCCTCAATGATCATGCACTATTTAAATTGCCGTATACACTCACACCCAAGTTTGATTTAGATTCTTCATGTCTAAGTAATGGAGTAAGTATTACTTAATTTCGATTTAACGTATTAAAAAATATTTTAATAATATAATTAAATGCCCAAGGATAATAAAAAGAGCAGCTTCAGGTGAAGGTGAAAAAAGAACTGGCAAGAACCAACAAACCTGCTAATTGTATTAAGATCCAATGAATTTTTTTCAAAGAAGCATCCCATTATAATATCAGTGTGACTTCCTAAAAAGTAGTACTTGAATTTAGATAATGGTTCTATGCTATAGAGTCTAGTTATCATATCCTTTGATCCAACAGCAAGAAGTCTGAAAGTTAACGAAATGGTGAAAATACATGTCAGAGGAATATAATAAATTTCAAAAACACTGATTTTGAAGATTACAAGGAATTGCTTGACCAATCTATAGAGGTAACTTCATCATTTGGTCCGAACAGAGTTTTTTCAATCACGAACGGATTATAGTTATCCAACATCGGCCCAGGGGATCTAAAAACAAAAACTAGACAATAGCAAAATTAGTATAATGCAACAAAAGATAAAAAATACTTCTTAGAAACAACAAGAATAGGAATAAAGGTGCGTCATCATAAAACCCTCACCGATGTTGCCCTTTGCAGCAGCAAAATACTTTCCATCAGGGCTAAAGCAAGCAGTACTGACAGGTCCTTGGAAGCTATACCGGTGTAGTGACATTTTGCTGATCAGACTGATAATATCGGCTTCTCCAACTGCAATAAGACAACATTAGATTGATTAACATCGCATACGGTGTTATGTTGGTAAATCAGTCTCTCGAGATGAGTACCTTCGTTTATGGCTAATAAGAGACATCCATTCGGAGATATGCATACTGTTGTGAAATTAAAGGAACTTTCAACTGGAAGAGTGTGCGATTTATTGCTGGAAAAAAAAATAAAATTTAGTACGAATACATTCTCTCGATAGATATAAAAGCAGTTTTGCAAAAATATTCTTACTTCTTTAAGTCAAAGAAAGTTATTCTGTTACCGACTGGACTTATCACTGTGTTTCCATCAGGAGTGAATAGAACATCTCCTTTCCTATACACAGTCCCAATAAGATTAGAAAACTGTAAAGAGAAAATTACTATTTGAACTCAAACATGAACGTAACAAGTATTTAATTCACGAAACTTTCTACGATCCGGAATAAGAGAATTCTTATTTACACGATAAGTATTAACTAATTGCTATGGTCATTTAACGTAAAAGCACGAAAACTCGGATTAGATAACTTCATTAAATATTTTAACGGATATGAAATAGTTTTGGCATACTTTGAAGGAAAATTTCATTTTGATCAATGGAATTCAAACAACGTGCTCATAGCAGAACCCATGTGGTGTTTCGACTTTCATAAGTATCGATGCGCACATGAAAAGACTCGCCTTACATTTATCATATGTTGATGTGTAACAGACTGAACGCGAAATCAGCATTGCAGCGAGCCTAGACTTTTTAGCTGAAGACCAAAGCTTTTTCTTACACTGAATCTCATTCGTTGATCTCAAGCTTCCAATGCGCTATTGACCAATAGTGTATGGCTTATCAAACGTATGGAACTGAAATCTTCTCACATCACATGACCCTCTCTCACAGTAGGCCATATTTGACAGTGCGATACTCCAGTGTAGTGTTGTGTGGCAGTGAATATTGTTCTGTACGGTTTCCATAGACCTGTAAATACTCCTTCACTTCAAAATGGATAGTAACGGACCTGAAAATCCTATTTATGGACCCTTTTTCGGAGTCATGGGCGCTGCATCAGCTATTATTTTCAGCGGTAAGTATTGATTTAACAGACCCCGGTCCTTAGAGCAATTAAAGACCTGCTTGAATTGAAGATGAGTGAACCACATACGTTTTTTGCGTTCATTACTTTATTTTCTAATTAATTCAATGTGACTAAAGATAATGTAAGTTTTAATGGAAAATAATGCAATTCATAGCTATGACGTTTCATTTGACACGACAGTTCTTTTCTGTGAATCCGTATGCCCGTTTAGATATTTTTACCCAGTCGTTGCCTGATGAAGTGATTATTATTTAGTAATTTTATCTCGTATGGATCATGAAATTATTACAAGAAGGTAGATTTTAAATATTGCGAATTTCTTCGTATCTGTATTTTGAAGAAATTTTTGATGTGTTGCAGCGCTTGGTGCTGCATATGGAACAGCGAAGTCTGGAACGGGTATAGCAGCGATGTCAGTGATGAAGCCCGAATTGATTATGAAATGTATCATCCCTGTCGTTATGGCTGGTATCATTGGTATATACGGGTTGGTCATAGCGGTTTTGATTGCTGGTGCGTTAGATGGGCCGGCTAAATACACACTATATAAGTAAGTACATACTATATCCATTAATATTTGCGTCAATTAGTTATTGATTGAATGACTATGATTTTTGTTTAGTCCTGTGTTTTATGGCGTACTTCTCAATACATAAAACTTAAGTTTCATAAAGTGCGGAGTGCTTTTTAAATTGTTTCTTCGTATTTGTCGAAGTAGGGCGGCCTGAAAGTCGAGATTTTTTTTTTCTTGTTACCGTATCATGGAATGCCCGCTTGATCGATATATTTTTCCGACGATAGGAGGCAGCAGTAGGCAAACGCAGGTGGTGGGCGTAGTTCAATTATGATGTCTCGTGTTTTGTACTTCAGACACTCTGTACTCGAAAAATTGCAATCCTAATTAACATTATCTGTAAGATTGTACATTTTCATGCATCTTCGTGTTCGTCCAATGAATATGCTAAAGTACGCGGCTTAACGCGAGCCTCAATACGGGTTCATAATCCTGTGAATCATTGTATCAGATCGTTTTGCCTGGTATTTGCCTCAAGGCTTCGCACAGCATGCATGCAGTTAGTTTGGGCACAGCCTTTTTCAAATGCAGCACTTAATCTTGACAGATATTGTCATTTGTAATGAGCTGCTGATCATATTTCGGGGAAGTTTTCGTTTGGTTAATTCCATACTTGTTAACAGTAATCGTTCTTTTCTGGAAAACAGAATTTGACATTATTAATTAGGTCTCTCATTGATAATTTTTCTACTCGTCAAGCTCGGCTACATGCTGGAATCTAATTAATCGTAACAATATGTCAGCGAATCTTGCTCGTGATATTCTCGATCGTCAAATGAATGATTTTGATTTTCCGCTGTCATCTTCTCGAAATTATTCCTCTAAATAGCAATTTGATTCTGAAATGGCGAAATTGAGCAATGCTCCGTATCACGTAATCGTGAGCAAAGAACTTTTAGTTTTGGTTTTAGAAATTGAGAATACCGTAAGACTTCGAAACGTTAAAAATACAATGTAAGCTTATAAGTTGTTGTAGGATTCTTCATTAATTCATCCAAATAATTTGTTTTGTTAATTCATTTTCTCTGTTCCGCGGACCAGTTAGATCGTCATTTTCGAATTCTTGTCAGAATTTTATTCGATATCATTATTAGAATGATTGCACCATGATAAGGTCTATCGATACTTCCATGTTAAGTTTTAGTAATCGGAATTTCTTGCTTAATTAGACATTGTTGGTTGAATCTGTTTTTTTTGTCGCTATTTTGTTTTTTAAGTGTGTCTCTCTTGTGTGTGTTGTGTATACATTCTGCAGGGGCTTCATTCATCTGGGAGCCGGATTAGCAGTTGGCTTCAGTGGGCTCGCAGCAGGATTTGCCATTGGAATAGTTGGTGACGCAGGTGTAAGGGGGACTGCCCAGCAGCCTCGACTTTTTGTTGGAATGATCCTCATCCTGATTTTCGCTGAGGTGCTTGGGCTGTACGGTCTGATTGTGGCCATCTACTTATACACCAAGTAGGCAAGACACAGATCGACAATTAGGGATTGGGACATGAAAAAAATTAAAACCAGTACTTGGAGCCCACCTCCCACTTCCTCTGGCCTCTGTCTTTCGACGGGGGCAAAAAATCCCCTCCTGATCCGATTCCACCCTTTCCAAAAGATATTCGATACGTTACTTCCGTTCATCTTGCATAACCTTTAAAAATTTCAAAGCCTTGTATTTTTTCCTGCCTCTCCTAGATATTCCAAAAATACTGGTGTTGTGGTATAACAAGGAGCTGTTCCGACGAGCAGGGTTTCTCTTGAATTGTCCATTGTCAATTTTCGTACTGTTATTAAGTGAAAAAACGGCATGTAGCACAATTTTTCAATTAAGATTGTTTTGGAGAATTTGTTCCCTTTTTGTGGAAGTGTGTTGGCTGCAAAAATTTAGATAGCTTGAAACAGTGATATTTGTTCAAGGATCCCATGCAAACATATCAAATGCAGGGTCTTGTATAAAAAATTCATTCATCAGTCAGACTGCATTGTGAAGTTGATTTAGTAAGAAACATTTCATCTTCATTTGTGTACAGTGTATTTTTAGTGCGAGGGCATCGGCGGCTTTTTCTTGCCCACTAAGTGGGCCGGTTCGTTACTTTTGTCAATCAACACATTTCTGACATAAAGAACAAATGCCTCTGATTTGCATTCATGTAATTTTTATTAATTTGTTATTATTTTTCTCTTTGATGGGTGGGGGGGAATTTTTACTGCTTCGGGGGGGACAGCTTTTTTTGAGCGAAAGCTGGAAAATGGAAAAAAAATGTTTCAATTCATGCAACAGTTTGTCGGTCAGTTTGTTCTGTGTCGTGTTCCTTGGGTTAGCTTTTGAGTGTGAGTGTAAGCTCCCCAAGATCTTACCAAAAAAGAGAGCTGAATTTGTAGGTCAATAAAAAATTATCAAAGTAACCAAAAGGGAAAAAGACTTGTTAATATCTGTAAAATGTGTGGTAGTATTTAGATTTAACTGGCACCCAATAATTCTTCACTGTGGAAGTGGCCATTGGATAGGAAAATTGTACATTCCATTTGCTGCCACTGATGCCAAAAAATCATTTGTGAGTAAATACAAGAAAACGAATCACTTTGTTTGCCTAGGTCATGTAAAAAAAGAAATTTTTGGCACTGAGATCCAGTGTGGTAGTAGTATTCGAAGAAAAATTGAAATAACTGTTGGATTTTCTGCCCTGCTTTTTATGTAGAATCGAAATATTTGTATTCGATTGTATGGGAATAAAAATCATAAGGTTTGCACCTTGAAGATTGCTGGTAGAGATGTGGCCTTAGTGTTTGAGGTCATCTCTAGATTCTTTAAAAAGTGTGTGGTGGAATGAATGGAGCGTCTAATTCTGTGTGTGATATATCCATGGAATGGGGGTCATCATGTGACAGCATCCTCGTATCCAGCAATCTTCTTCTCCACTGCAAGGGTAAACTTGCAGAATGTAAGCCTATTCTGGTTGTAACAATCTGATTGTGTGAATATTGTATAAAAGAACGAAAAATTCGATTGAGTTTTTTCTTCCCTCAGCCCCGATGACTATTCCTTTGTCCCCCGTCCCAGTGTATGCATAGGATGTTTGTTATTGGTGTATGAATGAGATATTGAAAATAAAAGTATGTCAAGTTAGTTTTGCATTTAGCATTGCACAAGATTCCCACACTTTTGGAAGAATTTCTTTTTTACTTTTAAGAGGTAAAAATCTGGCATGTTTTTTCACCCTGCAAGGGGATGTTCAACATTAAAAAAAATTGTGCCAATGGATTTAACGAAGAAATTAATAGAATTTTATGCATATGGGATTTGTTGTTGCATATGAATTAATATAAAATATTTAAAGATTTAAAACAGCCTGTTAGAGGAGGATGTTTTTTTTTAAGTTTGTAAATGTCTCATCTGTTATAACATCAAAAGTAATGGTATTCATTGTAAATAGCTATTATAAAAACGATTGTGTTAAAAGACAATGCATGTTGAATCATGTTCGATTCCAAGTGCCCTTTCTTTAGGGCCATGTTATAACAATAGAAGTATTTTACTATATGGTATTGAGTGGATTTCATAGTTTATACAAACATCATTCTTCTCTTTGCAAATTTTGGCATGGCCTGTGAGAGTGTAAACAGGTACTTGGCACAAGTGCAGTACAGACAATTATAACTGGGAACAATCGCCTATCATAAATAACTCCCTACAAAAGTGTGTAAAGGTTTACAAATCTCTTGTAATATCCATGTGAATATTTAGCGTCGGCGGTAAGTTGTTTTTATTTTTCGCAAATTCATTTCATCTCTACATCTGGAGCTTTAATGGGACATGTCTAAAAGGGGCTAGAAAAAATGCCATCACGCTCCCATCAATGCAGTGAGTTTGAAAGAATCATGTGCGTCGGTGAGAGGTGAAGCATTACCAACATCGGTAGTGAAAAATTAGCAAAAAATATGGTGGGGGGAATCTGTTAGTTGCTCTGGATGGATAGCTACTCAAGTTTTGTGTTAGCAGTTTACTTAAAATATCACTGTGACTTTCGCCTACAACTGTAATTGTGTAAGTAAATTATACTATTTAAAAAATAATAAAATGAGAAACTGCCTGTTAAGTGAGTTTTATTGGCACTTTTCAGTTGTATTGGCTGGTCCTGAGAACTTGATGTGGACATGATATAGTGTGGCGATGGATGTTTTTACGGGCCCGAGTTTTCTTTAGTAGTTATCTGTAGATGTTTATCTGTGTCGGAGCCTCGGGATACGTTATCTTGCTAGTCAACGTTCATTCCTCGACTTAAAAGAGTTTGAAATCAATTCACTAAATTGCTTCATTGTATCGAAAACAATTGTCATGGCTGATAGTGGCCGGCGGATCTGATGGTAGTCATGTGCTTCTGAGAAATACGTCGATGTCGTTAGAGTTTTATCTAATTCCTTCATTAACTCGTTGAAGTTGAAACTTGAGGTAATTTTTTCAGTCGCGCTTACTTATGGAGACTAAACGATTTCCTCGTTAAGTTCTTCCCATGATGCTCATAATTTAAAATTTTTACGAACGAGTTACTGGATAGGGAGAGAAAGAATTCAACGAAAACGTGATACCCGTGTCTTCAGTGACGTTGTTGTGATAGGAACCTCTGGTATAAATCAATAACGATTTGGCGGTCTTTTTGAATATTGACGTTGGTATCGTTTCCATCATCCTAGCGTGGATTTTTAGACGCTTGCTAATCCTTATTTCTTCTAGTTTTACTTAGTTTTGTTTAATTTTGCATAGAATTCTTAGATATTGAGGGAAATCGGATTTCTCTTCGTTTGATAAAGCATTTAGATATATACTATGTAGTCCTATCTCGTAAATTTGCAGTTGTTTGGCTCTGTAGGCTCTGTAAACTTTCAAAGTTTAGTAAATTTGCGTTGGTGATTGCATTTTTTAATTGTAAGGAAGATCGAAATCAGTTTCGAAGGAGCAAATACTTTCAATCGTGCGCAATGTTCCTTAATTTATTGGAGAAGAAGAAATTGGTGCGGAGTATTTTTATTAATGAGTCAATGCGATTTATGCTGTAATTGTATATACCGAGTTCTCGCCACACGGTTCAAGGCCCATTCACTTCGGGACCGGTGCCACGTATTTGAAATCCCTTATGTAGCATGTTGGAGCGCTCAATTGTATGGATCCACATTGTGATATAGGGAGGAATGTCTTTCAATGTCCTCATTAAATGAAATTTTTAATGTCATGGCGAGATCTGGGTTGATCCTAATGGACCTAGATTGAAAGTGGTTGATAAGATAATGGTTTCTAACGTCCTGCGCGTTAGACGTATCTGTGGCTAGGAAATAATATTGCCGTCAAATAGAGAACTGTTTGCTTGTTAAACGGATGTTTCTTCAGCTGATTCCGTAGATCGGTTTTTGGTGTAAAACGTCGGTTATGTAAAGTTGATAAACGGGAAATTTTCGAGTTTTTTTGTCTAGGCATCCTATTTCTTGCCTCCAAACAACTGCTCTAGGTGTCACATAACGGTTGTTTAATTGGTGATAGAAGTTTTCTCATCGTCATAAATTTTGTAATTGAGCGACGTTAAGTCTCCATCGCGGTTTCTGCTCTAGATTTATTGTAGCGTGGAATTTAACCTCTTAGAAATTTATTAAATTCCATAATTTTCATTAATTTCATTGACAACCTGTTTTAAACCGATTTTTTTACAATTAAGATAAACTTGCGAAAGAATGAGTTTGTTATTTGAGTTACAAGATTTGATAAGTTTTCGTAATTCCAGTTAAGAAAGATGATTTATTATAAGCCAAATATTTTCAAATTATAAAGAAAAAAAGTTGGATTAGAGTTTCCTACAGTATTCCGAATTCTCATAATAATGAAACGTTACTTATTTAAAAACTATTTTACTTTTTATCTGTGCCAACTTTAACAACGTAGAGCGACAACAGTAAGCGTCCTGCAACAATAAAATGATTATTTTTATTGCTTAAAAGTAATCATTATTGAAATTTAGATTATTAATGCTTGTTATACTATCGTATCAGAAGTCGAACTTCAGGTTCATTCCCGTGGGATTTAAATCAAATGATTAGTATTGGTATCTGAAAATATACTTATTTTTCCGAGAAGATTTCTACATGTTTTCTCATGTAATGAATTTCCTCTTCTCCATTGAAACTATGTAAATTTTTATTTTTTCGAATCGATCCTAAAGTCAAAATATCAGTTTTAATTTGGAAACTGTGAGACAATAAGAATTATCCTCTCTCATCACTGGATTCCCACATACTACACCCTGATTGCAAATTTTAAGGAATTTTGTTGTAAGCGAATCGGATAGAAAAATCCCTTTAGGGTATCGTCTTCAGCCGTGTGTAAACACGTGATAATATCGGCTCTTGGGATGCTTTAGCTTCTGAATTATCGATCCTAAACATCCTTCCTGCCATCTGCTGCAAAGCCTTCTTCGATCCGAGCCTTGCAAATTCGAAAGTGGGGGTCTTAGTGAGACTGATTTAGTGTTTACTTGGATTCGAAATAATTTGTTAGGCGCCATGGTGTATAATGTCAACGTCTAGATTCAACTAACCTAGAGGGGGGAATCTTTTTTCGTCGGAAGGCCGCATTAGAAACTTTGGCACGTGAGTGGCTTATCACTTGCATTCGAAGATTTTAACAGAAACTGTACGGTGCAAATCGGATTTAATCACGGGCAAATCTAGGAGAATATTTTCATTTTATTTTCACCTGAAATTAAGAACTGGATTGGGTAAGAGAAGTATTTGAGTGCTTTCATCTGTTTTTCAAGAAGGACGGGAAGGGGGCATATTTTCCATAGAACTCACCTCTGCTTTATTCTCATGGTAGTTAATTGTCGCACAACATTATCATCATTGGCGCAATAAATATATAATAGTACTACGGATCTGTGAATCATAGTAAACTAAATATTCCGCTTCTTCCAAAGAATTTCGCGATTTCTCACGGAAGATTTTTAGTTATATAGTTAAAAGTGCTTCTGCAGCTGAGGTAATTTCGCAAATATGATCTCTCACCAGGAATCCTACCCGGAACAGCTTTCGGAAGAATTGTGCGAATTTAAAAAAAGATTACTATCACTTCTGCTGTAGAGTGTTGAACATGTCTTTCCCTTTTCTTTCGGATTCTGTTTAATTTTTATTCTAAATGATTCACTCGTTGTATGTGTTAGAGTTTAACCATTCAGCCATACAGTTTCAGAGTACTTTTGTATTACGTGCCAGAGGTGGTTAAACTCGTAACCACATCATAAAAGCCTCTGCATTCCTTTCGTACTCTTTGCCAGCGACGTCCTCTAATAAATTCTATAACGATGTTTAGCTAATTACTCGACTAGATGGAAAACACATGCAGTGTTTTTATTTTCAAGGAAATCTGTATATACCAATAACACATCAAATAATTTTAATGTACGTATTCAAGAAGTTATATTTGTTCTGCGGCTCCCGAGTCCAAGAGATTCTTCCGACGCGCGACTTCCAGTGACGTCAGGTTTGGGCAGTTATGTGAGTATTCCTACTTCCTGATGAATGGAATATTTCCATTTGTTTTTTGGTAAAAGATAGAAAAAAACGCATCTGAAGTTGACTTTTGCCTCAGTCTTGCTCACGTCTGTAAAAATATAAACTTCCGTAATACTGAATAATTAAATTCATTTTGGTCACTACTTATATAATGATATGAAAGGTATTATTCATATGGTCAATGTGCTACCTTTGCATGAACATTTTCCAATCTTAACATTCTTGCCCATGAAGACAGCTAGGGCAAACTACCGCACTCCTCATCTTGCCTTGTATGCCGCTGTCCTTCTCCAAAGCTATTGATGTATGGATTCAGGTTTAATGCAGCCGTCTGGCAGAGTAATTAACAGACAGATAAATGAGATTAATTTCGCGGGACTTTCTCGTCTTAGTAATCCGTAAATCGATATACTATGCAACATGTATCTTCCTTATGACTTTAATTATTCTTTTCAACTTGTGTCACAAACAAGCATTCTGGGCCTCGTATTCTATGATCTTATAAGAGTATATTATCCTGTATGCTCTTCTTAGATAAGAATTCATTTGATTCAAATTCTATGACATATATATAAATGGCATAAATATATATTTTCATATCCATTGCATTCCATATCCACCATTACGTTTCCAAATACCTATTTGACCTTAAGTTAATGTTTTCATTTCGTCTATTAAAAGCGTATAATCAATCCTCCGTAACAAAAAACTGTTCATTATCTTTACATTGTAGGGCTTGAAATAGAAAATCATACTCTACTCATTTTCTTAAGAAAATTGAATTACGTAATTATGACTTAAATTCTTCTTTTTAACTCGGTGTCACAAACTAGCGAGTTGAACAATATTTTATATAATCTTTAAGAAGAAATGCCGATGTATTTTGGTTGCTTCTAAATATATTTACTGAATAATTTGCTCATGAAAAGAGCCACCCGAAACTTACTTAGTTTAACAGTCCTATTCGGTCCGTTGCCGAAAAGGGTGACGACCGCGGAGTCTTTATCGCTATGATAAGTTCGTGGTTCACTGTCAGCGAGCAAGAAATGTACACGGTAAAAATTGTATGTATAAAAGAGGAAAACACCATGTCTAGTTATTAAAAAATATAGTTAATTGGTAAAAAACGAGAATTTAGAAAAATTTTCTTGGTTATTCCATTTTTTCTTTTTTCTTTTAAATTTCAGTTGGGCCAACCGCTGGTGGCTAATCATTCTTGATCATTTAAAACTGATCGTAAAATTCGTCAGAACAGAGTCCGAGTTTTTGATAAATATGTGGGTAGTACTGAAAAACAATGTCTGTGATACTACAGCTGATTTAATAACTTTTGTATCTTGTAAGGGTTCAAATGTAAATGTATACTTTTCTAAGTGTTTTAAAAATTTCCGATCTCCAGTAACGGAGATTTTGGTTGCCTACGTCGTCATTGTGTAAGCCGAGCGTAAAAGTACTCTTAATAGGTTTATGTTGCCATGAAATACCCTTAATCGGTCTCGGGGACTTGGAATGATTGCAGGTTAAGGAATCCTTTGGAAAAAATAAAAAGTTCGATTTTAGATAGGATATTTTTCAAGTGTCATGATTTTTAAGTACCACAATGACAATTGAATTGTATTACAAATTGATGATAAGTATTGCGCTGAATCGAAGTAAGAAGTGTTTTCTCCCTTGCTCAAAAGTTTCCTAGAGTTTCCCAGAATTGTTTTGGGGTGTAGTTGCATATATTAAGTGCATGGAATATTATGTGATATACCATTATTAAAATAGTAATGTCGCCTTAAGGTTCAAAGTGGATGAAACATTGCCCAAACATTCGTTAATTGAGCTCCATATATCGGGAATTTTCATTAGAATTGTACTGTTTCATTATAGTCTATGAAAAATTCATGACATAAGTTTTTAGGCTAATAATCTCGTATTTACTCGTAGCGACTAACAGCGATAGAACAAGTTATGATTTAAAAAAAATGAGCTATCGCCTTCGAAAATAATGAATTCTATTATTTACTGATAAGCATTATGGAGTATATTTTTTCGTGATTCATGGTTAAAGAAGAATCACTCAGGGATTTTTGCAAAACAAAGTTCCACTAAGAGAAGAACCGTGCATCCAACCTCTTTTCAATTTACTCTTTTTAATTTCCTTCAGGAAAATCTAATTACCAATGTCACGAACTGTTCCTTGACGTCCTCCAAGTCAAATCGAAATGAAGATTATTATGGAGTATATTTTTTCGTGATTCATGGTTAAAGAAAAATCACTCAGGGATTTTTGCAAAATAAAGTTCCACTAAGAGAAGAACCGTGCATCCAACCTCTTTTCAATTTACTCTTTTTAATTTCCTTCAGGAAAAATATAGCATCTAATTACCAATGTCACGAACTGTTCCTTGACGTCGTCCAAGTCAAATCGAAATGAAGATTATTATAAAATACTTATCTCTGCCGTTTAACTGAAAGTTCAGACGAAATATTTTATGGATTTTACTCCCTCGCAAGGAGAACACGCTTTCATATGCAAAAAAAATCGAAACGTGCATCCACATTGAATCAATGACCGCCAAAGAAGGCAGGATGTAAATTTCCTGTTATATCAGAACTATTCTTGGTCACTTTACAAAAAGGCAGCCGTAGGTCGCTATGAAAGAAGCTTTTCAAACGGTAAATAGACACGGTAAGTTGTGTGGGAAAAGTACAGTTTTAATGGCAATTTACCTCTTGGCAGAAATCGGTGACAAGAACGTCGTGTACTCAGTGTTAGTACATCGTTTGAGTTCGTTATTACCATTGCCACATTTACACATTCTATCGGGGTACTTTAAAACGGGTATTTACCATAATCTCTTTTTTATTTTTGCAACTTAACTGTAACACACTTGAGGATCAATCTGCTATTTTCAATGCACCGCCAGAAAACAGAAGCAGATTTCAAAGATGGAATTAACACATCCCCTCCCCTTTTCGGCAATGGTTGCATAGAAACCCGTGACCACTTCGCAGGAGAAAGATCTCGTTTAGAGTCGGCGCGCGAGCTTCCCATCCTCCGTGAGCAATAATTTCTCGTGTTTAACCGTGGGCGATAATTGAAGGCCTTATAGCATTCGCGTCGCGATCATTACGTCTCTTTGCGTACTTCGAATGATCCTCGATGCTCAACAAGGCAAATGAACGGCCGATTTCCATCGGAATCGCTCATTCATTGCACTCTATAGCTTTTTTAATTCTACCCGTTGTGCAGTCGATGAAAAGTGGAGATAATCGAGAACGAAGTGGCTTTGTCATGAGCGAATCATTATTTGGATTACGTCGAGAATAGGTGATTTTATTGAAAATAAAGTAGGTCGTGCCTGTACAATCATTAGCACAAAGGTTGATTGGAACCTCAACCTCTCCAATATCAGTAGCATTTTCAATAGTGTCTCAACAGCTGAAGTCATTCCTCAAACATGGCTCCCTGCCTGGTATCGAACCCGGGACCGCTTCATCTAAGGTGGACACCTATCCACTTGGTTATCTGGGAGCCCCCTCTTACCAAAAGCCTTACAGTGGAAATGAGGCTTACTAGGAAAGACAGGGAGTGAGGTAGTTTGCCCTTGTTCTCCTTTCTTGTACCAGAGTAAGTGGATAACGTAAGTGCAAGAAAATAACCTTATGAATAGCACTTAAGCATTCAGTAGGTAATGCAAAAATAAATGCCATTATTCAGCTATATACGTACATACACAAGTAGCTTTTATATTATCACAGCAAGAACAGGGCAGAGACGAAAAGTAAAAGGAATATACACTTCCTTTTATTCTGAACGAAAAAATAAACTGAAAGTATTCTCTTCATCAAAGAATAATGGTGTGGTATTAACGAGAGAAACATGTCCACTCTGAATACCTAATTCCTATCTATTAAGACAGTCACTGTCCAGTATAAGAAAAATTCATTTAAAGGACTTATTCCATTCCTCTAACCTCCGTACAACTATGTTTAGCGATGTTAAGGTTAATGAGCCTTGTGATAGGTATGGCAATTTTTTTATTTTTCACCAACTGTTTTTCTACATCAATATGAATTTAGAGTCTTTTATATACCGCGAATTAATGGTAATCCGTATGGTCATGGACGGTACGAATGGTCTAACTGTACTGTTCCGCAGAGATAAGATGCACATCTTAGGCAGAATCTAAAATTTAATCATGCCCATGATCTGCTAATCTTCCTGTTCCTTGTAAAAAATCTGTGCAGTAGTACATACTATGACAGCGAATGAGTTGTGAGGAACTGGAATGGAGGCCAATCGAGTACGTCTTTTCTTGATTTAGAATATACTTCCGTCTTAGTTTATTAATACTTCCCTACTTTCGCTTCCTGAGTTGGCGTTTGCAAGGAAGATGACCTTAATCAGCAACTGTGAATTTCTCCTTCAGAACCCATCCTTAATGGAAGCTCAATTCGCCCTGATCGTTTTCAGCCCGAAACATAAGGGCCGCCCCAGTTGACACGGCTTCGACAACTCTGCTCCTCACTCTCTCTCTTCCCTACCATTCTATTTCTTCTTCGAATGGAGTCTTTACGTGCAATTTCCACATCCAGAAGTGAGCTAATATAAAGACCATATGACTGCTCCGTGGGGCGAGGAAAACCCGTCTCTGGGGACAAATTGGTCTCGGCTTTCTTCTCTTTAGCAAGTGTATTCAAAGAGAAAATCGTGCCTCTGTTATCTTTCTATCCGTTGGATGTCTCGCACGATTTCCAAGCAGTTATAAGTTGGACAGGAATATTTTGCGTTTGTTAAATGGAGGGAACCTTGAATTAGACATTTCACGGAATTTAGTTTTTCGAGGGTTTCTCCTAAGGCCGCCGACTTTTTCGGCTAGATTATTATTTAACTCCATAATTATGTTTTGTGAATAATGGGCTTACCCTAGAGGAAACGGATTGCGATTTGTATGCAAAAAATTATTGAAGTTTGAATCCTCTTTTTGAGATGTTCATCTACCTTGGACAGGGATATGTGTCGAATTTTTGACATTTTTATATTCTTTCTCTTATCATTCTCGGAATGTTCTTGCAAATTCCATCGGTTTGTGCCCTTTCTAATGATGAATGCAAGAGGAGGTACAATAGGCCATTATATAACCTAATAATTCCCTCCCAATAATTTTACGATACCTCTAATTATGAGGACCTTTTATCCAATATGGCAACATTTGAGTAAGAATCTTGTTAATAATTTAATATCCTCCTTCCATATAATCTTGTTAATTCGTATTGTTGATTAATATGTTTTCAAAGAAATATTAGGAAAAATTTCTTATGTCAACACTAAACTACCCTCAAAGTTTCATCTCTATCCTTTATTGGTCATTCCATAATCATTGGTCATAACCCAGATTCTATGAAAGTTATCAAGGTTCCAATAAAAAACTTGCTGGCAAATTTGAGTTTGATTAAGATGAAATACGCCGGAAAAATTCAAGACATATTCGAATGAACCCAAACCGTGAACAAAAAGTGAGATGAAATTTCAGAATTTTTAAAGCATATGAAATTAATGCAGACTAGTTTTAAGGTAACGTAAGTCTGGTAGATCATTAATTGACAAACAAGCTTTGCTCATTCAGAATCTGCATTTTCAATACCATTTTCCCAATACGAAGTTTACAGATTCTAAACCTGTTCGAAAGTGCTTAACCTGAACGTTTTTTTTTTGACCTTGTTTTTTGGAGATAATGTTGTCTATGGTTACGGTTTGACGTATTATTTTGAATCTGGAACTATTTTTTTTTTCAATAAAAGTTACTGTAATCGATAAAACAAGCTGTACTTCCATTAATTACTATTATCTTACTGCACCGGAGCTAAATAAGATATAGCCAATGTCTTTAAGCGAGGTCATACTATGAGGCACAAACTACCGAACTGCATCAACTTCTGGTTCTCCAGTTGGTGATTGTAAATGTATCCTGTTAATGAAAAAATACCAATTATCCTTTAAATTAGGAATGAGAATAAAGAGCAAAATCCACTACTTCGGCCTCGACTTTGTGGTAGCTATTCATGATGAAAAGAATAAGACAACGAGGTTATAAGGAAACGTTAACGGATAATACGGTAACAAGAATAAGTGTTGTCTGATTCTTTTCATGGAGAATAAAGAGTTAATTTATATCTCATGTTCCCTCTAAATACAGTGATACCTCGGAGTAAGATTTTTTTGCTTACAAAGATCTTTTTCGGACTCGGATAAGGAGAACGTATTCAGTTAACGAACGTTTTGAAGGATATTCGCGTATGTATGCGAGCGCGGAAAGTTCAGAGTTTACTCAAACAAAATGGTTGCTGCCAATTCTTGTTAAACAGCAGGAACGATTTGTAGTTTCATGTCAGTTTTTACGTGTGCTTCAAGATTTGTCCCGTATCCAGACACAAAACTTCCCTGAAAACGGAATTCCACGCGCGCCCTGCGCGGTTACTCTATAGCCCAGGGCATCTGCTCGGGTAGTGGAAGATATGGGTTATACTCGGGGTCAGATTTACCTTTAGGCTTGACAGACTGAACTTGAAACCAAGGACCTCAAAACTAGGGGGACCTCATACAGTTATCACACTTTTGAAGCTGTCATTGACCGTTCTTACGTATGCCGTTAAAAGTAGGGTGTTCTAAAGTCATGATTTTCCGGGATTTGTCTCGGACTTCAATCACTTCTCCTGGTATTCCGGAGAACATTTCAGGACGCCCAAACGTCCCGGTTATTTTGGAATTCTCGACTAGAATTGTTTTCAGTTTCGAGCGATTAAACGAGGAATTTCCATCACTGAACTGTTTTCATAGATAAACGTGATGTGAATGCTAGTGTGACTCATTTCATAACATACTGGTGGGATTTTAGTAATACAAAATATAGTTATGCAAAAGAATTTCAACGTATGTGCGCCGGATTTTTTGAATATGGTTGGTAAAGTGTAACTTCCTACCCATAACAGAATACGAAAAGTAAAATCATTGGATGTGATCAGACAGCCGCTTGCTTGGAGGGAGAATTTTCATTCAGTATTTCAAATTTTATAGCAATAAATTCATTAACAACCGATCTTATGTTAGCAGTAACTGAGAAATGAAATCAAGAAGCTTCTTAAAAGTATTTCAATTCTCTTAACTATAACATTGACTGAACTTGGACACTGTCCCGGATATGTTATGCCCCGATAGTCCCGGATTTTTTGTCCTCAAAATAGTAAATGTCCCGGTTTTTCTTATATCTGTGGACGTCTCTACTTGAATGTGTTTTCATATGTCTTTAGATACCCTAATTATGAGGTATAACTTATTATCATGTTCCGAAACAAACTTTCAATAATTTTCCTTGCAACTCTATGATTCAGATAAATGTATCTGAAATCGGCTGGGGCCCCACTAAAGGAGTAGTATAAATTTTCTCTTCATTTAAAACCGGCCCTGGCTCTAGTAACCGTCACAATGACTTTTTCCTTCCATTTTCTGTTCATTTCGATTCTTGGATTTCTTCAGGCGTAGACCACTGCGTGCAAAGTTACTTCCTAAATCTTTTCCTGACAGGATTTCGGAAAGAGAATGTCTCTCTGTAATGAATTATATTCTTCCTCTGATGTGCCAAAGCAGAGGAAAAGCAAGGTTTGAGAAATGGGAATGATGGAAAGCATGCCTGTGACTTAAGTGTAAAAGAAAATTTAGATAGGAATACCTATTTGGGAAAATTAGAGGCTTAACAGATGCTGGTTACGCGGAACAAAGTCAAATTAGGATTCCTCGCCGAAGTTCAGAGGTATTTATTGATAAGAATTTCTTTGATAGGCGTCGTAACTATCGATTGTGCATGACCTGTTTAAACGCTAAAGATAACGTAAGCCCGTTTTCAAACCTGCATTTGCATATTATTTTTGTCCGTTATTTATTTAAGTGTACGCGTACGAATGCTCTAGTTTTCTCTTTCACGCATAAATCGGTTTTAAATTGTAGGAAAAGATATGCTTTCGAAACGTATGGCACCGTTACCTGTATTTTTGCGCTCTCTGAAAAAAAACATCAAATTTACAATAAAAATTTTTGTTTTTTCTGACCATATATTCGGAATAGGGCGGTAAAAAAGACCCATTTTCAAAATAAAATATTTCGATTTTGAATTAGAAGTTAGGTAGAGAGTTTATTATTTGTGTTCTTTATATATCTATGTTTTAGTTTGAATTCTATTTGTCTATTTTGTTTTGATTAACTAAAACACAAAAGACCCACTCAGAAAAATTAAAAATATCGCAATATTATGTTTTTGCTTTAGGGGATCCGCTCAAAGCGGCGGTAAAAATGCTAGGTAAGAGTAGTAAAGGCCTACTAAGATTCTCACAAATTCTAGCATATGCTTTATATCTTTGCTATTAATTTACGTACGATGAATTTTAAAAGGTACTCTTGAGCCAATATGGTGGCATAAACTACCGCCATACTCTTTGAAAAAAGAATAAGCACCCATCAAAAACTGCTTTGGATGTAGTGATGTTCAGGATACTATGTCATATTGAAGTCATTCTTCGCTCGTAGGAACTGAATAATTTTCCCCACCGCTTTATATCGAATCGAAAAAAGCTGACCAAAAATACAAAAAATGTTTTTTTTTTTGAGCGCGAACTTTGAAACATCGCACGACCACTCTGGAATAAATTCTTTATACAACAATGCAATTTCTTTACGTTAACTTCGACGCATCACAATGATGCAGGGGGTCAAACTTGACAAAGTTTTGCGAAAATTACCTGTTTACGATTTTTGGCGAAATTCTTCAACTTCAAGCTGATGATAAACCCAAATGAGGAGTATAATCGGGTAGATCACAACGCCATGCTATAAATCTGTTCTTTATCCTTTACTGTTGTCGATATCAATGACCACCGTTGAATATTTGCATACTCTGTGTAACAAAATAGCGGACCCTTATTTTAGAGCAAATTTTTTCCTAAAACGAGGGAAATAGAAGAAACAGACATCGATAGACATGGGCTAACTTATACCACGGTATTCTTTGAACCTTTCTAAAGAGAAATCTAGAATAAATGATCGCGACCGTTCGCGACGCCGATAATAAAACAGACTTTTCGACATCTTTGCGCCGAGTGATGCCGTGGATACGTCATCATTCGGCGCTGTTTTTCCTTACGAAGATGTTTATCTTCTCATGACTTTTGCCCAGATGCTGCTTTTACTTACATAAAATGAAACTTTTTAAGTCATGTTTATCTCAGTTTGATAATCGACGGTGAAACTTGCGCTGGTCTCGAAAACAAAATTATATAAATTGATAATATTAGCCATCGTTCTCATTTTAATTTTCATCGATCAAGTAAATCAATCCTTCAAGGTCCTGAAATCAGCCCTAAACCTTTAATTTAAACAGCTTATACAGATTATGAAAAGTTGTTACGTAGGTAATAGAGACGCAATAGTGTGTTTTTCGTAGAAAAAATGCGCGCTGAAAGAATTTTTGGTATAATTGATTTCGTCGAACTTAAATGGATTTCGGTATACACGTATGTGATGCTCGTAAAAAATGATTGGGTACCTATATGAAAAAGTGTGGAAGCATTGCATATGGAAATTGACAGTAATTTTTATATGTTATAGAATATCCATATTTTCATTAAAGATAGTTTTCGCAAATTGTATATATAAAATTGATCTCGGAAAAGTTGACTTCGATAAGCTTAAGGAGAATATGGGTAAGAATTTTACTTATTACAGAGACAAGTAACTCTTTGATTGTCACTTTATCAATTGAGAATAGTATTTATAAATGCTGAAGAAAGCTTTCTATTTTAGCTATCATGTCATTTACTAACCTAAGGCTAACCTGTCAGTTTGCGCAAGATTTTCGCTATTGATTGGCTTGTATATTGTGTTGCATGTATTCTTCTCTTTCTATTACTTAGGATTTTCAGTTTTTAATAACATTCCAGGTTTTATATATATATATGCATCTTAATTAATTACTTTGTAATTAATTAACACTGACGATAGGTTAGTTGGAAGAGGAGGCAGTCTCACTCTCAGTGATGGAAACGTTATTTATTTCATTAATAAATTATGTAATTAAATAATTTATGGTAAAGGCGACTCATAACAAGCTGTGGTATTTATGGATGGAAAGAAATCATATTTAGTTTCTTCTTGTGGGTACGATTTCTTCTTTGAATAATTAAATCATAGATGTGTGGCGTTCGGGTGAGGCTAAGTAATAAGTAAAGAGGTCACTGGATATTTTTTCTTATTGTGTTTGTTATCACACCCTTTTCCTAAGTGTTCTCATCCGTACGTTAGAGTAAATAATATTTTGCTGTTAGTTTTCTCTTTTTCACAAAAGTTCCATATTATACGTTTCATATATTATAAGTTCCATATTTTCCTTCCATTATCCATACGTTCCATATTTGTCTTTTTCACAAAAGTTCCATATTATACGACACTTCCATTTAATTCTCACGAGACACTCGAGCAAGAAAGTCCTATTATAGGCTCTGTGCCCTTTGAATGTTTTAGTTATCCATCTGCCGTTCATAAGAAGAACTACCATTTACTATTCGCCTATTACAATAGCAATTCGGGTCGCGCTTTCGAAAAGTCACTCATTTACATCTTTGAAAGTTGTGCCATAACTCAAGCAAATTTGGTGCCTTAAACGTCCGAGCCTTGCGTAGAAATCACTTCCTCACATTTTCCGATCGCGCAGGTTCACCTATAAATTGCAGTTATTGCCATGGGCACGTGACATGCGATCGACCATCTCACCAACCTCGCTCTCTCTCTCTCCTTCACGAGGCTTCACTTAACTTCTCCTTACGTAACTGTGATTTCAAAGCTCCGACTGCCACTTCTCCCGGCGCGTTTCTCCCTAATATTAGGTTATTTTCTTGTCACCTTGCCTCTACTTAGGTTTGGGCTTCTCACAGGATGCGTTCTGTTTCACTTCCCTCTCTCGATCCTTCTTCCTCCGCTTGATCTATTTATTTGCCCAATTAAAGTTCTCAGCTTCCAACGATGCCAACTTGTAAGAATAAAAGTAATTGGGGATGCTATTTCCATGATCGAGTACGTATGAATCGGTATCTCCATATTTATGGCGGTACTCTTGCTCTTTTAAAACTGTATGAAGCGTGGTTTATGTATAGGACTGAGTGCGAAAAGTAGCTCGGCGTATCCGTCACGCATGAAAGACGTTTGCGCCTCTTTTCTTTTCCTGTAGACAGTTTTTTTGTTCCTATTTAGCTTCTGCTTTTTCCTTCATTACCAACTTAAGAAAAATATGTGAAGTATTGCAAAGAAAGTCTACACATGTCCCTCTATTGAACTCTTATATATCAAAGTATGACAGTAAAATGCATATTATAATGCATAAAAATATTCCGAAACTGCGAGAAAGATCAAAGTAATAGATGCTAGAACGAATCGATTCAAGAGTTCATTTTTTCCGCAAACGATACGCTAAAGTAATTGAATAGGGAATCAGAGTCATGGTGTTTGACTATGATCATGCACCCCCTGCCACACGCCGAAAGACGGCTTGCAGGGTACTTACATAGGCACTGTATAAATGTAGCCAGTTTGGTGTTCCCAACCGCGTATAATTATTTTCCATTTCTTCTATTTTCCAAGAATTTATGATTCTAGCGTTGAAAAATACTTTTCATGCATACGTGTCATCTATCTTTAAATTATTCAACCCTGAGGCTGGTTTAAACCTCAAACCCTTCTACATTATATGCGATAACTCCTGGAGAGGAATTGAAGCTTACCTGGCAAGATGAGGAGTGAGGCAGTTTCCTTTTACTTTCTTCACTGAGCCACAATGCTGTATCTGGGATAAGTTCACTAAAGTGTTGCACATTGACATGATGAATGGAATGCCATGAATGGCAATTTTCATTGCATTCGATGGAGAGGGATATAAATGAATAAGTTAGCATAATTGGTTACTTTCTCATAACCATAAAAATGAACAAGCCTTTGACGAAAGTAAACGACCGAAACGTTTTCCTCTATCCAGACAATGAAAACAGATCAATGGAAAACATCCTATCTATCAAGGTATAATAGAAAAAATCCATACATATTATAGCGCATGGAAATATTCATTCTACTGCTCTTAAATATTGGAGAAATTTGTATTGTAATACAAGAGCCTTCCATAAAAGCGTTATTGCCGTATTTTATTGCCACATATTTTACGGAGAGTCAACCATGAATTCGATTCAGTCGTGGTTGAAAGAATTTTCACGCTCTATAGCTTTCTCGATTTTCTGAGGAAAGAAGTTTTGAATTGTTTGATTTTGTTCCAAATAATGCTTCATTTATTAAAGTAAATAAGTATTTAATTTAGGGGTAATGCACAGGAACGTAGGATTTTCAAACTAAATAATGGCTTTCAGTCATCATTCTAACCTGATCATGGAATAGACTCAACATGCGAAGGCGTTTTGGAATGGAAATGTACGAAGCGTTTTCTTCCCGTTACTGAATGTGGAAATTTTCAACGAATTTGCGGTCACATGGATTAATTATTTAATTCTTTATTTCTTTGGTGAAACAAAAAAGCCTTGATGCCTTGGGAAATGAAAGATTTTATAGCGTTGGAATAGAGTCGCCTTTAAAACGACTCCAGTTTCATCCCACATAGCGTAGCGACAAATAGGTAACACTAGAGCAGAAAATAATTCTAAGCCTTTGGCAGTGATACGTTTTGCCTTTGTATGGCCTCTGTGAGATAAGATACATGGATGAATAAAGGAACTGGTGATCCGCTAGAAAATCCGATCAATTCCAATAATAACCCAGATATTTCACGTCACACGAAGATTATTAATTTTGCTAATATTTCATTCTGGCGCTTATGTATAGTATATATTACGATTGTTCCCTGAAAATCTTATCGTGCCATTTTTCTGTTTAGTCCACCAATTATACCTAATTCGCGTTAGAAAGGCACTCACTCATTGTCAGTAGTCTACTGCGGAGATGGGCCCAGTCCAAGTCAGAAAATAGGGGAGGCAGCGCTTCCTGAGCAACACACATAGCGGGAATAACCCCTCCAAAGGCCCCCCATCTTCTCAACTTTTTTCCATTCTCTCGGGACTCCGAGTACCTTCCTAGCGCGAATTAGGTATACCGATGGAGATGGTAACAATTTAGCAGTGGCCTTACTTTATTTTTTTGGGGGAGTCATTTCTTCGTTTCGTAATATATATATATATACACACACACGAGTAAAAGTTGCTTGCATACTGCAAGCTTAATGTAAGATACATTAACCAAGGCATTACACACCTTTTGATCCACTCCGCCTTCCATACACCGAGTTCCATGCACAACTACAATAACCTAAACGAATTATTCAAAATACGTCCATACGATTTGTCCTAGCATCGAACCTGGGTCTATTAGGACAAACATCCTTACATGGGATGTCCTGGGGTCGAACCTGGGCCTTTAGGTCAAAAAGCTTTACTGCATACGATAGACAATCACCTATTCTAACAGCACCGTGAATTGCAAGTTTCTATCTTAACGGAAAATACCCTAAATGAATTCATGAACTTCAGACGTAAAAACTGCCCTAGCATCGAACTAAGGACACTCATGGTTAGAACCTTTAGGTATACTATAGAGGTGTTTGATCTCTATCGATGACGTGAATTTGAACGTTCTATTTTACCTAAAAATACCCTAAATGATTCCTTGAAATTATTGCACTAAGAATTTACCTAGCATCGAACCTGGAGCCATTAGGGATAAATCTTTTGCGGCAAACGGAAGATAAAGTCATTTTCTAACGATTCCGTAAATTTCAACGTTCTATCTTTACGATAAGTGCGCTAAAACGGTATGGGTTTCAGGTATCCGCTTGAGCTGTTAATTCTAGTGACATAGCTTGCTTTCTCGCTCGTCAGATTGTTCATTAAGAGATAGTGTCTGCTCTACTATTCGATCTGATACTCCTATTCTAATTGAAGTGAATATTTTGCAAATTAAAATGCGTTAGAGCGGAAGGGTTAATTGGCGTTAAAAATTCTCCCGTGAGGCTTTTGTCACCTTCGATAGAAGGTGTAGATTAGATACTGTCGGAACGCTCGTCTGGGTGATATTTCAGGTTTTCAGCTGGTTATAAAGGTTTCCAGAAAAGAGGGCTGTGCTTGAGTGTAGGCTTAAAATTGATTTCGTAATGGACGTAAAATAAGATTGAGTGATGAATTATTGACCTGATTTTCTGTTAAACCTATTTTGTTTTCCTGAGCTATTTAGCTGTACATACTATATGTACTCTATGCAGTGGTACCTCGACTTTTTTCTTACTTCATTTTGACCTCTAGATACGAACTTAATTTCGAGGTACGAATCGAAAAGATATCATGGAAAATTGGTTTTCGAAGGCAAACGTTTCGAGTTACGAACTCCATTCTGAAACGAATCAAGTTCGTAATTCGAGGTATTACTGTATATTAAAAATACACTCACATAGCTAACCCACCGTACCTAACGATTTAATTTCAATAGGTACTTAAATACATATACTTTGAAAGGAATCAAAGTGGCATAAATTAGCCGTATCAAAGTATTTTACAGTAAGTATTTCGGCAAGAAATGGATCAATCCCGTAAATTGAGTAAGGCTGATAATTGGATTGATGACTTGCGGAAATACATGTAGCTTTGATTAATTTGCTATTCATTTCATTCTTTTTATCATTTTTTTATTTAAATTATGCCATTTTAAGCTTATTATATTTGAATGTTAGTTAAATAAGTTTAACATGTTTAATTCCCAGTGTTGATGATTATAATACTTTTCATTATAATTTCTGTTCTGGATAGAGCAAGAAATGTGTCATTTACTTTTGTCTCAGTCTTGTCCACGGCTGTGATGATTTGAATTCTACTTAGGTATGAATTATGCTAAAGGGAAAGTAGAAAGCTCTTCTTTTTTACATTGCCGTGCATCAAGGCGCATGTATGATTTTACATTTCGTAATTTTGGCCCCGTAATAAAAGAGTACTCTGATTAGAATGAAATGTTATATTAAGCATTGACTGACTTGAGAGTTATGGATTCATATTTTCTTTCAATCTTAACAGAAGTTCCATATAAAGGTGTAATAGATTACAAAGTATTCTCGGCTAACGTAGGTTATTTATGTAGGAGCTATCCGGGATCATATTTGTTTGCAGAAACGAAATATTTCTTTAGTTTCTCAATACTGAAATACACGCAAACGCTATCCATAAACTTTTATTAGTTACCATAACTCTTTTATTAGTTACCAAGAATATGCAGAAAATTATTTCGCTTTGGTCATTTCTGAATTTTTCATTCCTAAAAACATACGCACTTCGCCCAAAAATTATGTACCGAAACTGGTTTGGTTATCTGGGTCCAAAAACAGTATATATTCGTAAACGGAATAAACTTTATTTTTTCGATATATTTCGAACCATTCGTTATCTGAGGCATCACTACAGTGGAGCAGGCTACCCTTTTCTGTTTATAACACATATGTATGCCATATAGCAGCACTGATTATTACCTTAACTCTTAAATTCGCTATTTTTAAGCGCCTATCACAGAAATACGTTTAATAACTGCATTTTACAGGTCTTAACACAAAATCATTACGAAAAGTATCCTTAAAAGTGTATAATGTACCTGCATTGTCTTTATAGACATTTTTCATTAAAAACATCGGAAAAATTCATAAATGAAATGCATGAATGGAAAGAGAAGCTTTTAAATCTTGGTTTAAAAGTTGATTTACTGGCTGCTTTATCAATCCTGGTCTGAATCCTTGAATTTCAGATTGCAGAGATGTGATATAGATAAGCAGTCATGCGGAACTTATCTTTGCAGATTTATTATCTTCGGTGTTTCATAGTGATTCGTTGTTATCTGTTGCATCAATTCTCTGTTTTATTTCGAGTAGAAATAACCTTACGAAATTTCGGTATCCATTCATGCTCTCTATCCAATTTTTTTATAATCAGGCCGTTTTTGGAAGCGCGAGGTTCAATCATTTTTTATTTCAGCTAATCTAGACGACCTAATTTTGCCGGAATTTAGTCGCATTTTTATCTTAATTGCATTCTATTTACGGCAATAGAAGTGTTGGACACTTCAATAGCAATTTACAACAATGAACTTAGCGGAATAAGGATTCTGAAGTTTGATGACGAGAACATTATTTGATAACCTTGTCAAACTTTGTAAATTCTTATTTTCTCTACTGCAAAAGTTTCTTTTCTCTTTCTGAAGAAAAGGATGTAAACTCGCAACATTTCCTATGTTTAAAGCCATCTAAATGGAATAGTGGAAATTCAAAGTTTTCTTTGTTCTTTTTTACCCAATTGATACCCAACACCTTTTTCATACTATCTGCATACTTTCATTATCTTTTCATTCCTGCGATATACATACATTAGGCTATAGCGTTACTCATGTTTTAAGTGTATCGGCGGAATTTGTGGCTGACAATATCTTTATTTTGAAGATAATCCTGCATAATTCCTTCGTCAGAGTTATTTTTATGGAGACGTTCTTGAATGATTATACGAATGGCAATTATTCGTATATTAGTGTGTGTATGTAAATAAATCAATAAATATATACACGTACATAATTTACTGAGTTAAATTTCTATTCATTACTATTGTAGATTCAGTCAACCATTTTCAAAATTCTGTGTAAGAGTAAGGCGTTATTAGAGTCAAACCCTTAAGAAGACGGTTTACTTAGAAAAAAGGAAATTTGGAGCAGGAGAGGAACGGCAGGAAACCTCAGTTTCTAAAGAACTATCTTGCGGACTTTGGAAGGCATTATTGTGTTCTTCACAATGAGTTTATGTTTGGAGAATTTATCAATGGAACCGGAATGTGTTACGCTTCTTGTAGCCGAATCTTTGAACTAAAAATTAGCGTCTATAAAAAGTAAATAGATCTAATTTATTTAAATATAATTTTTTTGAGTTGTAATCTCATCCGTCATGAATACAAAATCTCAAGTTTTTTTGTTGGTAATTTTCTTTGGAATCAATGTATCAGTGTCTAGGCCACATATTTAAATTCGTTAGGTTTTCAATACAAAAGAGTGAAGCCATCATAGTAACTATTATTTTATATCGAGCCACAATATGCAGTACTTATCATAATTAAAACAGTCGTCAAATTTGTATCGGTTTCCATAAAACCATTTTAGTCCCTTTGATCAATAAAGCAGTTAATCCAAGGTCTCGATTCCTGTTTTTGTGTCAATAAACTGTGAGAAGTTGGAGTTAATTGCATGGGGTCTAAAAACCTCCCAATTACGACTGATACAATGATTTCTTGCGAGCCATAGTGGAATGTCCCAAGTGCTTCCATCTACGTATCTCATAACACGTATATCAGACTTACAAAAAGTAAAATATAATGAATAGCGAAACGAAATTTTATCTTATTTAGTATCAAAATCTGTTGCTCGCAAATAAATTTAAAATTGCAAAGACAATTTTCCATTAAAATGAAACCAAACGAACTATAAAATACCAAAATAAAGTACTTACGGAGATGATTTTTTTCTGCAACCATTGCTGTATTTTATAAAAATAATTCCAAAAAAATATACTACTTACAATGATCATTTAAAAAATCAATATTCGGAGAAAATTTTTTCTAAAGAAAGTCTTCATAAATTTTCCTACAATAAAATCCAGTGATGCTTGCGACTGAAATTTTACCAGCGTATTCAGGAATAACTCTATCAACCAATTTAACCTTAGATCGTTTCAAATAACTTATTGCTTTATGTGCATGTATGCCTATAGTGTGTATGTGATTTCTAAATTTCTCTTGGTTTTACATTATTTGGTGCAGGTTTTTATCCATTCCTCTAATAGCTGTCCACATGGAATTTCACATTAATATATGTCATGTTTGCCTATAGTATGATTCATTCGCATATTTCAAATGATTGGATAAGATTGAAAGTCGTATTCTTTAATACGTCACTGTTCATAAAATTACGTGGCAATATCTAAACGATTGTGCCTGTTTAATTTGATATTATTCTATTAATTCTCATTATTTTAAAGTAAATAAAATAAATCTTATGATTACTATGCTCCATCAATACCCACAGGCCACAAGTAATTCTTCTTGTGAATTTCGTTTCGTTCTTCCAACGAGAAAAACTGTGTTCGACCCCAAAGTCCTTTGAAATCATTCCCTTCAATTCCCTGAAGTCAACCGTCTAGCCATAACTGAGAATCCACGCGCCTTCATCAGAAACTGAATCGGATCGGTAAGTAGCTTTTCTTTGTTACCAATTTTGTTGCGATGAATGCTAGTATTTATCAGATCCCGATTGAAGTGCCATAGACTCAGAATTAAGTGTACTATATATCTTACAATGTTAGTCTAACTTAGGTATCGAACGTAGATCGATAAATACACTAGAAAAATATTTTTTCTCTGCATTATTTATTACTATTACTAAATTGCTAAAGGATGCCGTACGTTGATTTTCAAACTATTTTACCAGCGCATTCTTGAAGTAGAAAACTTTTTGTTTATAATATAACTTTTATGTAAATGCATAACTTTTTAAGATAACGAGGAAAATGGTCAACCAATCTGAATTATGCCATTTTGGATTCCTAGATATTGCTTAGAATCTTTGTCTATTCCAAAATATTTCTGGCGAAAGCATCTTTCAAGCTCTCAATCGGTGTGCAAGGAGCGAATCTGTCATCAAACGATGCTTTTTAAAATTTTTCTCATTGCCTTAATCAAGGCACATGGCTACAGAATTAAAATTGTCTGATTATCAGTTTGTACATGCAGATAAGATTTACTTATGGACGAAATACATGTTAGTGATATTCTAGTTAACAGCTTGAATGAATTCTAATGGAAATGGCAAACTGCCAAGACAGCCTTAGATTTTGTAACCTTTATGAAGTTGCGTTACCCGATTCAGGACAGTATGTCATGACTTCCGAAAAAGATCAAAGCAGAACAGTATTTGCATTAATTCTGTTATTCTTACGACTCTTATGTTTTATTTATTCTTTTATATATCTTCATTTAATTATTTTATATTTTCATCGATTTATTCATTTAATTTATTTTATTCGTTAATTTCCGTATACTTATTAATATATCATTTTTCATATGATTCACTAGTTGTCGTTTCTGTGTACGTACTTTGTCTGTCAAGTCTTCTGGGACTAGCAAAAAAATTCGTTCTCGAACTTTATTTAAGTTAATCCTACCATATATACTACTGGTATATGATGTTGACAATCTCAGTGAAAGAACTGACTCGATGATGAAGTAACTATACACATAAAAATCATATACATTTTAATACAATTAATATTTTACATCACTTTCGTCGGTGTCAAATTATTTTTATATCTGGTTTATAATTCAATAATAAGTTCCGGATGTTTTTGGTAGAAATGTATAATATAATTAGTATTTCCGCAATAGAACCGAAATTCTGATGTTTATGCTGGAAGTATAATAATAATCCTATTGAATATGGTACGTTAAATTTCGGTAATAACCCGGATATCTTTTTTCAATGGTGCATAAAGATACATTATTTGACATATTAGCGTTGAAATCTCTTAATTTCTGTTTGTATAGAACATGTCAATAAAAGTTGAATTTCAACCGCTACAATTACAAGAGGTGGTCAAAGTAGTTGGTCATCAACCTCAGTGATTTATCAGTGCTGCTGTGAGTTACCATGGTCAAATTGTCCATTGAAATACCTTGCGTTTTTCATATTTATAATTATATTTAAGCTAATAGTCGTTATATCAGACACTTCTTGAAATTAAAGAACACAAGGGTAACTTGTATTGATCTTATTAAGTATCAGTAAATTGAGATACGAGATTTTCTTTTCCGGAAGTAGGTATACATTTTTGCCGGACTCTGTAGATGATGTTTACTAGTAGAATATACCGATACGAAAGATTACTAAATTTATTCATGATTAAATTGATTCTTGTCATTTCAATGTCATGTGAATGACTTCCATGCAGTAGGTAACCTGAAATTTTGCCAGTTGTAAGATAATACATATATTTTCATCGTTTACACTTTTCTCTACTTCACTTTTTGAGTTTTTAGCCAAATTTATATGCAAAGTTTGACAACTTTTCCCTTCCTTTGTTTGTTTCGTCTTGTATCGTCTTCTTTGCTAGAATGCGTCTGCTACTTATCAATATTTTATCATTGTTTCTGTTTTCTTTCTACCTCAATTTTTATTCTTTTTCTCATATTATTCTCAATATTTCCAATTAGTTACTGGTTTTGTGCTGTAAAAAATATCTTGTACAATTTGATACTTTTATTTCCCATTGTCATATTTTATTTTACAATATAGTTGAGTATTTAAAGTCTTCCAGATGCCCGCTTTTACTTACTCAGAACTTTTAGATTAAATTAAAATTCCACGTTATTATAATCCATCACTGGAGAAAATATAAAATATCATTTTCGAAAAAGCCTTAATTATCAAGAGCTATTGCTTTGATCATTAGTAATGTTTTGAAATAATTGAATGTATTTAGGAGCGTATGCCGGTACGCGATTTCCATTTCTCAAGTTTCTCAATTCCTGAAGCAAACGTAAAACTGATAAAATATTCTTTATTAAGTATTCAGTCCGAAAGCCGGTTGGGACCTCATCCCCTCTACCATCAGCTGCGGAAAGCTAGGAGAGGAAAATTACTTGGCTTACTAGGCAAGATGAGGAGTGAGGTAGTTTGACCTTGCTGTCCTCACTGAGCCAGAATGCTACAAGCAGAAGAAGTCCACGTTAGTGAAGCACAATGACTCTACGAGTAACGCTTTTCGTAACATTGCATAAAAAGAAGCCTTAATTAATGCCATTGTTCAGCAAAACTCATTCCTCGGTAGCTTTCATATTACCACAGCCATGAACAAGACCGAGACAAAAGTACATAAAAGATACATTTTTCTTTATCCACTACCAAAAGACGAGTGATAAGTATTTCTTTCATCAAGATATGGTAGCAGGACCGATAAAAAATTATCATTTTCTTTTAATGATGTACGACAATGGGCAGCATCCAATATGTTTTGGTCATTTCTTAATATTTAATGTACGCTAAAACGCCAAAACAATCGTTGGCCGAATCCATACTAGTATGATGATGCTACGTCAAAATTAGGACCTTAAAGAATGCAGAAACCTGTCAAGGCGTGTTAAGGTGTTGCTCCAAAACAAAAACCCGGCATCTGGAATAAAAAACCGTGGTGTTGAATGTTTCATCCTAATCGCAGCGGTCCCGCACATAAGCACGTACATATTCATTACAAGGGTCCCGCTCTCGAGCGGTATCTTTCGTGCTAAGCACCCGTCTCGTATAATGTGTCGCGTCCCATAAGCCGCCCACGCGACAACGAACGAGCCACGATAATTCTTCCGAGACGTCGTCGGTGGTGTTTTGTAAAGCGCTGCTCTCTGGAGTGGGAAGTCGTGACCGTCCAAGGCTGTTGCAGGTGAAATGAGCGCTGCTCTTATTGGAATGCATATTAGTCTCGGACTGGGTTTCAGTAATCAATCCCGGCTATTAGAACGGCTCTCCAGGGACGTATATAGCATGGGCAGCGGGTGGCACCCGCGGTATACAGTGTAGTACGATGCATTTCTCAAGGTAACTGCTAGGTCAGAATGATCTGCAGGTCTGTCTGTTGCAGCGTCTTCGTAAAATAATCTCCGAAAATTTTAATTAAATTGTCTCTAGAATTTTTTATTGAGAATGTAATTTGTCGTTGAAGGAAAATAAGGTTGATTTATTAATAGTGGACCGTCTTCATTCGGACGAGATTGAAATTTAAATGTCTCCTCTTCAATCTATCCCATCGAAATTTTTAATACGGTAATTAACTTGAAAGATATAATAAGATTTACTTATGGATGAAATACATGTTAGTGATATTCTAGTTAACAGCTTGAATGAATTCTAATGGAAATGGCAAACTGCCAAGACAGCCTTAGATTTTGTAACCTTTATGAAGTTGCGTTACCCGATTCAGGACAGTATGTCATGACTTCCGAAAAAGATCAAAGCAGAACAGTATTTGCATTAATTCTGTTATTCTTACGACTCTTATGTTTTATTTATTCTCTTATATATCTTCATTTAATTATTTTATATTTTCATCGATTTATTCATTTAATTTATTTTATNTAAAAAATTGCAAATATAAACTAATACATATAACTAGATATAGTAACATGCAAAAGTATGTAAGTAGAAAATTCCTCAACTGAAAGTTTATGGAGGGAAACCCCTGAAAGTTCATGATTTTGCTTTTTTTTACTCGGGAATAATTTAGAAAAATATTTGTTATATTCTCGCAAAAAAATTAAAGTACAAGCACGAAGTATTCTTTACCATACGAGTATAAAAAATAAGAAAATTAATTTAAGCAAATTAGTTGTTTTACTGTATTTCGAAATATATTAGTATACCTACTTGTATCTTAAGTCATACGGAACATTCATACCTATTGGGTCAAAGTATTTACTTCGGTAAAAGAATTAAAGAGGGAGAGGATTAATGGAGAAAGAAGAACGAAATCCATTTTATGATTAACTAAGACTATAGACTTGAAGTAACCTATTGAAATATTGATTTGTCGTCACAGACGCGCACCCAAGAATCCAAATGCATATTTCCAAACAGTTAAGCACGTTATCTGTTTTTTTGACGTACAATGGGAAAATTTGTACCTTAAGTTATGGAAAATTCCTAGTTATTGAACTCTCCGTCTCCGTGATTTGAAATCGCTATCTTGATCAGTTTCTCTATATCAGTAAAAATTCCTGTTCTTCCATCCGAAGCTTCGTTATCGAACTTTAATTCAAGTGCTTTTTTCCGTTGATTCTCGATATGGCTTGTTCCTTCTGATTTGTATATTGACGAAAAATTTTCTTGACTACTCGTAGAAGGGGTTATGTTTGAAGAATTCATCAATGTACGTGTACCGCAAAATGTACGTCATTATATTTCATGTACTCCGTGAATCCGAGTAAAAGTCTTGTAACATACGCTTTCTCTTCTGTGTACTTGCAACATTATTGTCATCATCTTTAATTGTCTGTCATGAGTCTGGACCTTGATTGCGAATGTGTTTTATCAAACCCTCCCTATCTTCCCGATTTCCGTTTCTCTCTTCAGTCCCTGATAACCCTCAACCTGTGGAAAGAGTTATCATTTGGAATGTAGTCCTATCTATTGTTCTTTTTAGTCGCCTAACTCCCTTGAATAGCATCTACAGCGCCTATCACTCTTTATGTTATAATGGAAATACCCCTGTTGTTTAGTTTAGAAGTACTTAGAAAGTTATTCGCTAGTTAAAGGGATGTAGGCAAATATACTAGGTACATGTGTTAAAAACGGAATTATTTTCGTACGAAACTTTTCTGCAGGCCAATGCACATAATTTTTTATTTCTTTATGGAATAAATTAGCACATTCTGTCTTGAATTCGTGGGTGTCATAAATCATTAAAAGTATATAAAGAGTTTTTGTCAGTGAGTTGGGATTCGATCATCAATTTGTCCTTCAATATATTATTACTTAGAGAAACCAATCCAAAAGATGGAATAACATCGATAGATGGGTCATAAAAAGGCATCATTCATGGATAATGTGTATGCATATCGTAGATGGATGGAAATTTAATACTCTTTACTCATAATTGTTCCTAGACGCATATTAGCATATAATGGTGGAAGATTTCTCGGTGCGATTAGTAGAATGGCTGTGATAATTATCGTAAATCTGATAAGTACTTTAAAAGAAAATTAAATCCAGTAGCCATCATGTAGTGACTACAGATATGCGACAGACTTAGGTATTTCCGAGGTATACTTGTACCAGCCATTATCTGGAAACCTAACTACTGTTCATGATAACAAGCAAGCTGCAGGAGAATTTTATCGCTATAGTTTTCACTAATTGTTTTTGTGTCTTATTTAGAATATATTTTATATCAAGATGTTCAACGTAACTTTGGCAATAGTTAAGAGACAAATAAGACTAATACCAAAGTATTTGTTTTGTTTGCCCCTTTTTCCCTGAGATGGTCTGCATATTCAGACACCCGGACAGCCGAGTGAGCAACGGGTTCTACTTCAGTCCCTCGGTTCGGTTCGGTTTCTAATTCGGTCGGAAAGCGGTCCTGGGTTCGATTCCCGGTGGGGCCCTACGTGCGAAATTACCTCAGCAGTCAAAGCACTTTTAACAATACTACTACTCAAGGAATATACTGATCCAGATGCAGCCGCATATGACTTACCTAATATTTGTTTGAGTCAATGGTTTTTCTTGTTTATTTCTTGAGGTACATCTCGGAATAAAATTAAAAACGATCCTTGGGTGAGAACGATTTTTAAGGAAAAAGAACTGTTATTTTTTCTTATCGCTTAACTTTGCTTTTAATGGAAAATCTCTTTAATTTTATTATTTGATTAGTCATCAAAACATTGCTTAATCTTTAAACGGCTTTCATCGCCATTATCAGATTTCAGGTATTTCTTATCATTTCGTCATGCGAACGTTTGCCATTCTATATGGTGGCGCCTCAGGCTAGGGATGATTTTGAAACTTGCCGCGAGAGAGGGCGATCTAAGTGAATTTCCTCATGAACCGAATTACCGCTAGAAATTCAGCAAAGAATATTTTACAATGATGTTTTCATTGATCACTTTTAACCCTTATGATTGTGTAAAATGTTATCATTTATTTTAGTTAAAAATCACGGATGTTAATACAGTTTTTTACTTATTCTCTCCTCCATCGAAACCGAATTTCGCTAAATGTCACCGAAATAATAGGAAGTATTTAAGGGATATTTGATCGACCTATTCATGAGATAATTTACCATCCATTTATTTTTACCGAGAAATCTTGCAGAAAAATAAGTGAAGGGTCAATGAATATTCGACTTTTACTCAACTCAAACATCAATCGGATTTGTTCTCATTAACTTACAATGTCTCGCTCTTGAGTTCACCCATACTATGAGATTAAAATGTAGAAAATACATGGAACAAAATAAAATAGAGCGCCAGAATTCTAGGTGAACAATACCCCTGTCGTATCTGAGAAATCTTAAAACAAATATATCTGCTTCATACTCCTATTTGATCTTCCTCTCCACGAATTAAAAGTTTATTGGAAAACAATCAGAACATACGTATTTCCTTTTTAAAAGCGGATTTGCTTTGATTTGTGGTATTTTCTTATGCAAACCTTACGTAGTGGATGACAGTTGAAGACCACAGTGTTTCCCCATCGATTGGTTCGATAGTGCGTTTAACTTCCGGAATATATCAAGAGAGGAAACCACTTCTCCCTAATTCCAAAGTTCTCCTTACAAGTAAACGAGGAGATTTTCACCATTAAAGATAACAGATTAATTGGAATTTCCGTTGTGAAAGAATGAAAGAAAAAGCCAAATCACGATAATAACTAGTGAAAGCTGTTCACCCTTGTTCTGTCGCTTGTTTTCCGTTATCTTGAAATCTACTTTTGTGGTACAGTGTGGCTGTGAAGATAGTTTCTTCTTCTTTTTCTCTCTCTCTCTCTCTCTCTCTCTCTTCGAATTTGGCAAATTGTAATTTTCGCTGAAAGAATTTGGTTCGTACCAGTTTTTGTAACACTAGGTTGTAAAAAAATCACCTTGTGTATACCGTAGGCTTTAATTTTGTTATTAAATACAAACGGAAACTTTAAATTGAAGGTGGGCCTAGATCGGACGAAACTTAATCATCACAGGACATATTTTGAAGGGGTTAGTTTTTACTAGAATTCATTTTCGTTTATTTCTCCCCCATTTCCATTCTCTCGAAATTCGCAATTTTTCAGCGTATTTTAACCTCTCCTTTCATTTATTCGTATGTATGTATCTTCATGTGTACGCTCCCAGTCACTTTTCGGCGTGCGGAAAGAAATGCTCGAACCGTAGTAGATTTGGTATTTCAAAATTGAATTCCCAACTCAGAATCAATGTCACCTCCATTAAACAAGGAGTAATACTATTTCTATTTTTTTATAATTCATGTAGCGTAATTTCCTTTGGTTTCTACTAATCTCCTTTCTATTATTAAATTTTGGGTTATATTCGTGGATATGTAGTAGGTATCTAGAAGATGGAATTTCTCGTACTTGCTGAAAGAGGTCGTGCGTAATCAAGTATGTGGAAATAATAGTTCGACTTCTTCTGCACTTCACTTTTCTGCAGAATGCGTTTCCATGAAACAACTCCACCTTCTGTTGATAAAATATTTTATAGTTTTAAGTAAAAGCATCGAATCGATCACGCTCTAGATTTAGCATAAGAATGGTATATTCCACGCGAAAGGCAAAGATTTAAACCAACGAAAATAGGTTACCTTTCTATTAATAATCTGTTCGATATCGTCTCGAATCAGTGAGATGAGAAATTGAAATGTGTATAAATTGGACCGGACTGGTTTATGATATTGATGTACTCGTCCCTTTCAAAGCATTTAATTGTTACCTTCATACTCTGAGATACTAGAGAGCACGTTCGACTATATTTGTATTTCTTATCCATTATGAAGGTAGATAGAATCACTGTATAAACGTGAATGGAATGCAAATCTGATATTTATCATCGACTTGTAAAAGAGATGCAAAGAACAAATTGGTGCTTCTCACTTAAATTAACGATCTAAATAAAATGGTTACCGACTAGTGGTCCGATTAAAAAATACCTATCGTTCTCGAATGTATAGACTTTCCTACAAAATGCCCAGAGCCTAGAATTATCAATTGATTGGAAAAATTGTGCTTAAGGTAACTTCTTTAACAGATACAGGATTACCCCAATTACATCTATTTTAATAAATATTATTATTTGCAAATCCAAACTACCGTTTCCTAACAGGAAAAATCAACTATCCGGGACTCAAACCGAGACCTTGGGGTTCAAGCGCTAGTATGCTAACCACCCCACCACCGCGACCGGTAAAATTTTCGTTAAAAGTGTTCGGTGTCTTAAAATAGCGAATTTTGAATAAAATCACTGTTGATATGACTTAGGATGTATGAAGTTTTTGATAACAAATTTTCTAATTTAGTTCTTAGATTGAGTCAGAACACATTTCAAAATCTTCAGCGATGAAAACCACTTATTTAAATCCTGGATTACTATTAGTAACGGGGTAGCAGAATTTCTTGCGAAAATTCACCTGTGCAATTTCCCTACCATTCACTGTAATGCTATCTTTGGGATCAAAATTAATACTCTTGTACCTTGCGATTGCTGTACCCTCGAAATTTTATACTATTAATGTCATCTGGCGTAGCCTGCAAAAAAAGATTTTATTCTATTCAAAGGTGTTATCGTAACTCATGCTCGCCTTTCTTGCCTCATTGCGTCCACACACATCTACTTCCCACGCATGGTCATTTTTCCCCACGTTTTGCAGCCCGAGAAACGACTTGCATATTTATCCCCGTCAAATCGAAAAGGAAAATAAATTTCTTAAAGGCCGTTGACTCGCGTTGAAAGAAAGTTTCGATTTGTCACTGAAACTGTTCCAATCGCACATTTGCCTTTTACATTCTAATAACTGTTACAACTTCTAAACAATTATCTGGTCTGGTGTCTCGTGCGGGTATTAGAATTGTCACCACTGTCATCGCGTGACTACCATTACTTACTTAATATTTATTTGATTCGTACTTCTGCCGTTTCCCTTCTTGCTCGTATACTTTAAAAGAAATGAATGTGATGTAGAGGGAATTTTATGGGTGTGTTTCATCTGACTTTGTTTTCTCCATTGAAAAATTAAATATTGAAAAGATTCCTAAGGTCACTTGTATGTGCGATATAACGCGTATCTATTTCTAGGACGATACGTGCTTTCAATTCAAGTACTCAGTGAAATTGTTTATTCCCAGTCACGTATTAATTTTTCGCTTCAGTTTATTCCTTGGGATTTCCCAGTCGCACGATTCTTCGTGCAAAGTCATTCGCTCTCCTCAAATGATTTTCTTTTCATGTTCTCGTCATGCTGTTGCTTCAGAATTTTTGTGTTAACGGAGTAAACTCTATGTTAAACATATTATAAGTGAATGTTTTATTATTCACAAATAAGTAAGTAATAAAACTATTAGGATAAAATATATTTTGTGAATTAAACAGTGGTTTCCAATTATTATGGCATAAGTAAGATCATGTTGAATTAAAAATCCTAATCTTGTAGTGTTTCAAAGTGATTCAGGGAAGCAACATTTTTTAGTGATTCGTCACGAACTACAAAAATTTTCAGCGAATTCAAGGTATTCAGCTTTGAAAAGACGGTTGTTGTTTATTGAATTTTCATTAAAAGCCGTTATAACTAAATACAGGGCTAACATATCAGGTAATAATAATAATGTATAACAACAATTATATTATAACAATTTTCAAATTAACTAAGTTAGAAATCGTTCCAATGAAGACTTCATTGTAAAAACAGATAATAATAATGATAGTACTACTACTACTTAGTAGTACTACTACTAAGTAGTACTACTACTTAGGTAGTACTACATTTTTACATACTACTAAGTAGTAGTATTGTAAAAAGTGCTTCGAAAGCTGAGGTCATTTCGCACGCGGGCTCCCACAGGGAATCGAACCCGGAACCGCTTTCACTGAAGTCGAACGCGTTGCCAACTTGGCCATTCGAGAGCCCTAATATTAGTAATAATACTAATAATAAACAATGCATATGTAATTCATTAAACAGACAGTTATATACTTAATTTGGTTTTCTTTTTAAATTTTTATGCATTTGAGAAATGTTTTAGACAAATGGATATCCATACTACTAGGAATTATTCCGCTGTATGAAATATATTTATCTTGAATTTCGATGAATCTAATGAAAATAATCCTTCTATTTCCCTCCACTCTTATGCAATCCGCGTATCTTGAAATAATTTGGCTTTTCCCTCTTCCCTTCTAAATGATTTTTTCCGGTGAGAAAATTTAATCATTTTGAATGTTTGAAGACATCATCATTATGACCACCATTTTAAATGTCTATGCCGGAGATAGTATCAAGCACGTACTTACAAAAAGGAACGAACGGTAAAGGTAATAGCAAGATGTCATTCCTCAAAGTTTCAGAAATATGATTTAATACTTTCAGGATCTTAAAGTAAGAGCATAGTTAAAAAAAATGGTTTAAAATATGTCCACTTATCTACGACGATGTTTTCATCTCATTCTAATCTAGGAGAAGTGGGTTCGATTTGCCAAAGTAAGGAACATTCTCGAAATGGTATTTCCTAAAAGTGTACAGGTTGGGTTGAGAGTTCATATTTTACTATCCCTTGCTTCGAAGGAAATAATCTCTGCGGGAAAAAACTGCATGTATGTACTTGGAAAGCGAAGGAAATAAACTTTGAACATATTGGTAAGCGTCTATAAATACCCAAGGAATGAAAGGACTGAAGCACGTTTGAGATTTAAAAACGGATATTTGCAAAACTTTAGAGATATGTATTAGTCAAATTATTATTTCATTGTGAGTTATAACAAATCGTTTTAAATGCTATTTGAAAAAACAATCATTGGATATATCTCAAGGATAAAGCGACCTGTGAGTGGAAAATCTTGGTGTGAACCTTTCTTTGGCGAACCGTCACCTGGGTGAAACGCTTTCGGTGAATCGCTCTAGAAGCGTTAAAAGATGACCGGTGAACATGGTAGGAGAGGTGTGTACTAACGAAACCAGTCCTGGAAGACATGCGTCGGAAAAGATCATTTCATCTCTAAGAATCTTTTTGCGCGATTCGTTTCGAGAAACTTAATCGATTAATTTCTACAAGTTTTCCATTGCAGTTATCTTTTAACTGAGGAAATGTTAGTTTTTAAAATGGTCAATATCTTGGGCTTTCTATAGGAAAAGTGTGCGATTAAGCACGCTACCAAGAGATCGGGTTCCAACAGAAAGGTCACCAGCTTCAATTCCTCACTTCGAATTCGAAATAGCATCCGTTAATAGTGTATGTATTATCATCGCTGCGCATTAACATTACGTTCTGTAGTAGTAGTAGTATTGTTAAAAGTGCTTCGACTACTAAGGTCATTTCGCACGTAAGCTCCCACCGGGAATCGAACCCGGGACCGCTTTCACCAAAGTCGAACGCGTTGCCCACTTGGCTATCTGGAAGCCCATTACGTTCTGATATTCATTGTATACTATTACAACTTTTTTAACTTTTACTATCTTTTATGTAATCTTTCTCTCTCTCTCTCTCTTTCACTTTCTCCTATAACTTTCGCAGGTTTTCACATCCCCCTTCTTTTTGTGGGTATTTTTCTGTTGTGGGAACTTTTTTGTGATAAAAAATCAGTTTTTTTCCCTTCACAAAACCATTATTTCTTTCCTTCTTTAATTCTATTTCCACTGAGCTTGTTAAAAATATATTATATCATGTTATACTATCTGTACTTGCACATTGATTTTATAAGGGTTAAATGGAAGATGGGATTCTCTCGTCCCAATTTCGCCCTACAAATACGATTGTATGTATGTGAAACTTCTAATCTCAACTGTGAATGAAAGTGTTGTCTTCTTCGCCACTGAATAAAACACGAAGTCACTGCTTGGCGATCGTATATCAAGCGACCAGGAACCCGACGTTAATCATTTCGCAGAGTTGTTCTCCGCCTTAATTAAATTCCGAAACTCCTCCCTGACCCGCCTTTGGTTCCTTGTAAGCAATTTTTGATACTTAACGACTACAGTTGTACAAACAAATCGTTAAAAGTCTTCAAAGTGAGTTGTTTATCTTCTCCCAGTATCTCTTCTTAGCTTTTTGGGCCAATTATGGCGGAATTACGGATTCTTTATCGAGAAGAATTAGAGGCCGTTTGTTACGATCCTCGTTGTTTTAGGCTCTTTATTTTCGTTGGAATCGTAAAGATTACGCGGGAACCGCGTGGATTTAACGTAAACAAACTCGGTTGAGCGTTGGAGCATAATTTCTGAAATGAGTCAGAGAGATAGATTTATGGAGAGACCTCGAGAGATAAGGGGGGATTTATGGGCTTTCGCATGAGTGACGACTCCACATTAATGTCGCTGCTAAATAATTCGCTTTAGTCTCAGGTGAGCAACTAGTTGAGGATAGGGTATCGTCTCCCATAGTGAAGGGTTCTTCATAGACGAACTTTATGGTCTCTGGTGACTTTTCCTGCACCGCATCAGGTGCGGTTGAACAGCAAAACTTTCTGGGCTCAGAGAAAGTAGAATGCGAGAATGTGTACTTGTAGGAGTGAGGTAGTTTTCCCTAGCGGGGCACCCGGATAGCCAAATGGGCAACGCGTTCGACTTTGGTGAAAGCGGTCCCGGGTTCGATTCCCGGTTGGGCCCCACGTGCGAAATGACCTAAGCTATCGAAGCACTTTTAATTATTAAAATAATTCTTTCCTTTAAGCTACATTACACATTCCTTTAAGCCCACGCTTTCCTTTAAGCTACATTACACATTTTAATAAATCCAATCTTCGAAACCTTAACTTTTTGGAACTCTGAAACAGGAAGCATAGTGAGATAACTAAGCAAACTTCCACTGGAATATATTAATAGCGACCGGATTCAAACATACATGTTCATCGTCAGGCAAAGATAAAACACAAGCAAGCTCTTTTATACAAAGAGGGAAAAGGGTCAAGCAACAAATAGTCAATCGCATAACAGGAAAGAGAAAATCTGTTGTTGAGTGTGGGGTTTGTGGGGAGGCAGCAGGTTGCCAATTGACAGTGGTTGAGGAAGAGGTGATTATTGGTGAGTGAGTATTCTTTGGGTTGTATTATCTTCTATTAAAACTTTGAGGTGGTCTAAATTGCGGCCTTGTTGTTGAGAGTGTAACAGGGTGAGTGAGAAATTTTAATGATGTTTATTTTAGATGTTTAGTTTATTTTAATGTTTAGCGAAATGTGATGTGCCTGAATTTTTTAAGTATGAGCGTAAGTGTTCTTTGGTTCTGCTGCGTAAATTACGAGTTTCGCCAATTTTGGCTGCAAAGACTTCTTTGACATTACACTTAAAGCTGGAATATACTAATTGCAATGTGATGACTGTGGTGCCATTTATATTAAATGGTTTCCGTCAAGAGACCGTACTTTTCCTCCGGTGATATTTAAGCATACTGTTGGTGGTCCGTGTATCTCAGTGACTATTTTTCCCTTATTTAGCTCTTTAGGGTGCTTTATTATCCGGGATGCCGTTTTTGGGATATACTTACGGAAACATTAACAGTTTCCGTTGTAAAAATACTGTTATCTTCCTTATCAATATGAATTATTTCTGAGGCTCGGAAAAACGTTATTTACATTTTCGCGAACTTTGATTAATTAGTAATTATTATGCTAAGGAAAATGCGAAGTTGGAAAGCACTATCCGAAGTTATGCGCACCCAGTAGTCTGCCGAAGCACGGCCGATTTCATTCTACTTCATTATTTATGTCTAATCTGTATTAGATGTAGATCTTCTGAACGGTAATCATGAAAGAGATATAATTTTTAATCACGAATGATCAAATTTTCAGAGAATAATAGCGATTCAAATATCCAACGAAGTGGTTCAACAGAATGTCATGGAAACTATAGCAAGGTGGATGGAAAAAATATGGAATGGTGAGATTCAGGTCATCTTCTGTCCATAGAATGGATATAAATCTAGACAGTCGTATTTACCTGGTGTTCGTAGATGGCGGAAATATATACTCTACGGGAGGTATTGAGAAATTTTCTGACAACAGCGGCGAGATCTGCAGTATAGATACAAATTTTCATGTTTTGAAATGAGGTTATTTACACATTTATCAAAAAATTCACCAGATTATATGCGGTTAGAGGTATGAAGACACATAGTTTTCATGGTCATTGGCTAAAAATTGTATGATCTTCTCCTTGAGGCATTTTGAAAAGCAACTCACAAAGACGTCCTGAACGACCCTTGGAGAGAATCTACGAAATCTGGAGAAAACGCTTCTGTTAGGTAGCAAGATCTTCAGTTATGGAAGTCGCAAGAGAGAAATAGGAAGTCAGTAGGATAGCCCGAGCGAAGAAAGTATTCTACCAGACAAACAACTGCTGACAGACAGTAATGCAAGCTTGGATATCAGGGAACTGTTTATATAAATCTATCCACGGAGTTTCCTTTTGTACTTATAGGAAACAAGGAATACAGCAGCAGGAAGAGAGAATTAGAGGTAAAGGAGATGTGGCATTACAGAAGAACGATGGAAATAAATTGGAGAGACCGAGTAACTAGGGCTTCCGGATAGTCAAGTGGAAAACGCGTTCGGTTTCGGTGAAAGCTGTCCCGAGTTCTATTCCCGGTGTGGGTCCACGTGCGAAATGATCTCAGTTGTCGAAGTGCTTTCAACAATACTGTTACTACTACCGACTATGTAGCATTACTTAAATTAGCAGATAATAAGGAATTACAGAAGAAGACCCAAATCTCATTATAATCTAACCTTCTGCCTGTGTTGTGTTTTCTTTGGTACAATGTATGATGTGAAAATCTTGAAGATAAATAGAAATAATTCTTCTATCTTTACCAAAGCATATTTTTATTGAACAGCCATGGTTTCAACCCGTTGGGTCATCCTCAGGTGATGATGATCCAAAGGGTAAAGGTACTAGTATTATTTCTATTTGTCTTCAAGTTGGAAAGCTACCACAAAGTCGAGGCCAATCTATTGGATTCTATGTGAAAATCTGTAAACGGTTATAGTTGTATTTCAGAAGAACGGTGGATGATAAAGGCAAATGGTATACATATTTAGAATCAGAATATTCAGATCAATTTTCTTAGAACGTCTTGGATACAAGATATCCGCCAACTTTTTTCAGTGTCATTAGCGATAAATTATGATTGGTATTAAGGTTAGCAATTATGAGGGGTTGAAGCTATTGCCTGGGCACAGAATAATTTGCAAAACTGCAGCATCTTCGGCATGATGACGATGAGAGAAAAAAGATGAGCACTCCTCCAATATGTGATCAATCGCGCCCTTTCCTTTCCAATATATCTGATTGGGAGCTCTTACCGAGGTGTCGGTCGAGTGAGCGTCGGTCATGCGAGGGTCGGTCAAGTGAGTGTCGGTCAATCGAAGTAGATCCTATCTGATTGTGCAGAGGTAGAGAATTTTTCCTATTCAAAATAAATAACTTGCCGTCCGTAAGACACCTTTTTAAAATCTAGTAAGACTATTTTATTAACCTAACCCTAACCTAACCCAACCCAACCCAGCTAATGATAAAATCATAGCGGTATATCACATACTGGCCGTCTGGTTACACATTGGACGAATGCGTACGAGATACGTACTCTGATGCACTGAATCGTTAGGTCATGCCTTGCCGATCGAAGCCACTGTATCAGTACTGGATTATTAACCTGGATTTTCTCCAGCCGCACCATAGACCGCGTGGGAGAAGACATTTCGATGGGGAAGCGAGGGGAGGGGCAAGGCATAGGAACATTTTTTCATCTCCTCACTCTCTCTCTTCCCCTTCTTGTCTTCCGAACTGGATTGTGACCTCGTTCAAGTAAATCCTAATGGTCTCGTGAGAGTCGGTCCGTTTGGAAAGCCGTAGTGCGTGGAATAGGAATGCAGTACATTGATCTTGGGAGCCGTGCTTCTATCTGGCGGCGAATGTGGGAAAGCAGGACCAGATAGGACTTGTCTCTGAGTGGGCGTAGCCGAAAATATTTCGCGAATATTAATGGCCGGATTATTGAGACGTTGATTCGGAATTTACGAGCCGAAAAAGTTGAAGATCTTCGGTATCGGAAACTTACTGGACATGAGGCGCGTGGGAAAAAAGTATGGCCCGGGGCCAGTTTGAAAGTGATATGGGCGTGGAGAAGATTGGCAATTCGATAAATTTAATGATGTTGAATTTATGAGCGAAGTTTCACTCGTGGGTAGCTGATTTAAAGAGTGGAGTCTGAGTTTTGCGGGGCAATAATTCGGTGTCTTCTCGGGTTATGTGGGAACAAGAAACTGCTCTGAAGATTTAAGGTGCCATGAATTTGGAGTAAGATCTACAAGTGACCATTGATAAGGAGTTACTCCTAAAGATGTCGAGTAAGGCTTTGCTACCGAATTTATTTTCCTGCTACCATACACTGATGAATGGCATATTTTCGTTTCTATTTTCGTTTATGATAGTCGAAAATGTATTTTTCGTTTATTTTGTCGGCCTTCTTCATGGCTTAATAGGGTTGTTGAAATATGAATGATTCTGAATGGTGGCATTTATCTTTGTCACTCCTTATTAGATGCAATGAAGATCGTTATTCAAAGTGTCATTTTGCTGTACTTACGAGGATGACTTCCGCTTATATTTTGACTCAGAGAAGGCACCATGAGAAAAATACCTCATTCTTCATCTTTCATATTCGCCTAATACCCTCTAATGCTTTTTATATTTAATTGTGTAATGATTTAAATTCAAACGGGCCTTCAGACTGAATACTTCACAGACCGAATTATTTACTCTATCTAAATTTTATTTCCGTTTCAGATGTTGAGTGTGGGATATCTGGTTAATTTCGGAAAGATTACAAACAATATGCCACAAGCTGATTCTTTATTTTCGAACGTAAGATGTGGAATTAGGCGCAAGAATAAAACATTAATGAGTGACTAAATTTTAGTATATGCATTTCTATACAAACCCTTTACTGAAATGTATAAATTGATTGTCTTTTTGTTTAACTTATTATTTCATCTATTAATAATAATGGATATATTCAAGTTATATTTAAGTACGTGCTAAATCAAAATTAGTTATTTCCAAGGGACAAAATTAATCATTAAACTCTATTTGTTCATTTATTGTTTAAATGATGACTTTTTAGCGAGGCTTTTACTCTGTGTTTAAAGAGAGGAATCATTCGACGTAAATAATGGAAAAAATGAATCCGTGCATCTATCCCAGCTTTTTATAAATAGCGTCTTGAAGCCTATATTAGATTTCCACAACGAATATAATATATAGGAGAATATCAACCTCTCCAATTATTTTCCCATAATAACAAATTACTTTTCCGTATTCAAATGTTTCTCATACCTCTCTTTCCTTCGTGGGATTTAATTAAAGAAATTCTATAAAGTGACGTCAGAAACCGAATGTTAGATATATTTTTTCTCGGAGAGTGAATTAAACTAGGATTGGGAGCCCATGTTCTCATACTATCAAACAAAAAAAAAATATCAAGACAAATAACGGTATTCTATCGTAAACTTTACACCAAAGGAAAGATGTATATCTGAAAATTAAAGCTGCTATTATCACGAACTATTACTAACCAATAAATAATCAAAAATATCATTCATTATCAACATTGAAAATATTTTGAAAGTTTAGCTGAACATTTCTACCCATCATTGTTATTTTGTGCTAAGCATGGCGATAAGCAAATGTTTCAAGTAAGGAATATTTTCTCGAAAAGCTCAGCTCAGCTTAGCTCTATTGATTGTAAGCCCTTTTGCACTTCTCAAACCTGTGGTCCTCCATGGAATCTGTGGCCATCAGTTACGTTTGGCCTTTTCCAAATTATATCGAATCTAGTCTAGAATGTCACTATTTAGTCAATTGAACGCGTCAAATAAACAAAGAATAAAAGCATCCTCCTTAAAAGAATTTTGATGTTAAATATTCAATTCTACTTGAAGTTTTATTTTCATAAGGTTTTGAGTCAAAAAGGTGTGTGCAAATCGCGCGAGGCCCAATGGTGGCCGCTCAGACACACTTTCAGACCTCCAATGATTGCCCTCCCATGGTGAGTCCTAAAGAGTAACCAATGAGGTGATCGGCCCCACTGGCCCCCCTCGGATTCGCCCCTGAGTTCACCTGATGACGAAATAATTCGAAACCGGTCGAGGATAAAACCTTTACGTGGAATTTGAACAAGTGAATTCCTGCATTCCTCTTACTATTGGACATGTACGGACTTAAACTCCTTCCACCGAAATGATAGAAGAGTCCAGAAATCGGTAATCCGGAGCTTCCCGTTTGTCTCTGAGCGCGAGTTCCGCTTGCCAAAAGACGGCTTACGGAGTGTTTTTAAACCTCTAACTAGAAAAAGCATTTAAAGATGATAATATAACATTTTACCTTCGATTACTCATCGATTGATTAAGCGAGATATCTCAGTATTATACTGTGGATGTTAGAACAGAAGATACAATTATTTTATCTTTATTTCAAATACCTAATTAAATATTAGTGATCAATTGATTCTGATCTCAAACACTTTGTTAGGTGATTTGTATTTCCCATCCTTGCTCTTGGTTTATCTCAAACTCTTTTACTTTTCAGTAAATCAGTTACTAAGGATGTACGTGTACTTTTACTTACATGTAAATTGGATTTACTTGTACTTATATGTAAAACTCTATATTTTTAAATTTCACCTTTCCCTAATCCTATTCCATATTTTTTGCTCCTTTAAACTACATCGGAAAATTATCTGCGCTCTACTTCATGTTACTTTTCTCACTTATCCGCTGAAATTTAACTGCGGAGCAGTTAAATTGTTGTTAAACATCGATAAAGTGAAGATTTATTCAATCGATCAAAGCCACTGGATCAGTACTGGATTATTAACCTGGATTTTCTCCAGCCGCACCATAGACCGCGTGGGAGAAGACATTTCGATGGGGAAGCGAGGGGAGGGGCAAGGCATAGGAACATTTTTTCATCTCCTCACTCTCTCTCTTCCCCTTCTTGTCTTCCGAACTGGATTGTGACCTCGTTCAAGTAAATCCTAATGGTCTCGTGAGAGTCGGTCCGTTTGGAAAGCCGTAGTGCGTGGAATAGGAATGCAGTACATTGATCTTGGGAGCCGTGCTTCTATCTGGCGGCGAATGTGGGAAAGCAGGACCAGATAGGACTTGTCTCTGAGTGGGCGTAGCCGAAAATATTTCGCGAATATTAATGGCCGGATTATTGAGACGTTGATTCGGAATTTACGAGCCGAAAAAGTTGAAGATCTTCGGTATCGGAAACTTACTGGACATGAGGCGCGTGGGAAAAAAGTATGGCCCGGGGCCAGTTTGAAAGTGATATGGGCGTGGAGAAGATTGGCAATTCGATAAATTTAATGATGTTGAATTTATGAGCGAAGTTTCACTCGTGGGTAGCTGATTTAAAGAGTGGAGTCTGAGTTTTGCGGGGCAATAATTCGGTGTCTTCTCGGGTTATGTGGGAACAAGAAACTGCTCTGAAGATTTAAGGTGCCATGAATTTGGAGTAAGATCTACAAGTGACCATTGATAAGGAGTTACTCCTAAAGATGTCGAGTAAGGCTTTGCTACCGAATTTATTTTCCTGCTACCATACACTGATGAATGGCATATTTTCGTTTCTATTTTCGTTTATGATAGTCGAAAATGTATTTTTCGTTTATTTTGTCGGCCTTCTTCATGGCTTAATAGGGTTGTTGAAATATGAATGATTCTGAATGGTGGCATTTATCTTTGTCACTCCTTATTAGATGCAATGAAGATCGTTATTCAAAGTGTCATTTTGCTGTACTTACGAGGATGACTTCCGCTTATATTTTGGCTCAGAGAAGGCACCATGAGAAAAATACCTCATTCTTCATCTTTCNTTTATTTATTTTCTTATTGTTTCTGTAATAAGTATCCTTAGATTCAGAATGTATCGATCTAATTATTTAATTGACACTTCAATTCTATGAATTATTGGGAACAATTTATAAAGAAATAGTGAATACAAGAGGAATAAATAAAATTCAAACTCCGAATGCAGGCTGCTTTTAATCGTCTAAATATAGACCGCCGTGCAGTCAGCGGAAGGTTTTACGCAACTCGGTCTTATTTCGGAGACCTCACGAAGTCACGGAACGAGAGACGCCACTCCTCCGCTAATGAGGCAGCTCTCCTTCACTCCTCGACGTCATTTCTCCTGCGCCAAAATTCCGTTTGAAGACGCCTTTGTTTACGCGGAGCAAAAGCTCCGAAAACTCGCTCTCTGTCGGTCGGACTGCATTAGGCTAATCTAATCTCCCACCCTGACCTGCGATGACCTACCACAAAGGCAGGCCCCCCACATCCGGGGAGACACGATGGATTTATTTAGGGAAGATAGGAGCTCGCTTTGAATGAGGGGACGGATGGTCTCTGGGAAGATGACGTCATGAATACGTATCGACAGGGATCGGGGTGCAAGGTGGTTGCGGTGCGGGGGAGGTATACCCTTGTCCCGAGGACATCATTATGCGCAAACTCCGATTTTACTTTTACTTTTTCATCTCCGACTCTCATTCCCCGAGATAATTGGCGTCCCGGAGGATATTTAGGGAGAAGGGTGACGTTGAAAGCGGTGCGGTACTGAAGGTTGAATAATTCGGAAGGGTGTTTGATTCAAGGTTTCCGGGCTTTAGGTTAAAGCTATCCGGTCCTTTTGACAGGCGAGACACGCTAGAATTTTTATTTACTATGTGCCCCTTTAAAGTACCATGCCTTTCTTTATTTTCGCACCTCCCACTTTCGCATAACTACTTCAACGCAGACATTTCGCCAGCTAGCGAGAACAATAGTATAAATTATAGAAAGATCAGCAAGGTAAAAAATTGAGAAATTTTGGATGGAAATGAATTCTTTAGATAGTGACGAGCAATTATATGCCCAAAATAATTTAATGAATTAATAAATATGACTCCCTGATAAATGCAAATATATTTATTAAGACGCCCAGTTGAATTGATTGATGATTTTGCTATTCTTGGGAATTCTGGAAGGGAAAACATATAGTCTCAGATTAGCACAAATACAGCTATTTATAAAAAAAATTGAATATTGAGCTATTCAATTCCTAAGCTTTAGTGTGCCGCATGGAGTGAAGTAAAATACAAAACATGAAGAGAGGAACGAACATGTATTACATACTTAACAGCATATTAGTTGAATAACCACTCCTGACAATCTAATTAGCTCTGTAGTAAAATTATAAACTGAACTTATAAAGAGTTAAGCAATCGTAAAAGCAATGACAAAGATTCTTGCAGACCAGCTAGCGTTCTCCCTATATCAGTGGGAAAGCCCCTCTAAAACCTTATTATTTACTTAAAATCTAAATTCGCTAATCATTCCACATTGATATGAGAGGTATCCATTGGAATTCAAAGAATTTTTTTAAATAACGTTTCTCAGCCATACACTGCGCCCACTTGTAACGAGGTTAAGTTGTATAAAATTATCCATATTCTTCCTTTAATTTTACTATATTTTAGTGTATAAATACCTTAAAAGCCTTGAGATTAAAAAGTTATCGATCCAGAAAAAGTTTAGGGTCTCTGAGAATTTAATGGGCCACTCGTATCAGAGAATCCAATTTAGTCGCAAGTCCTTCTTTATTACTCTTAAGTTACGACCAATTCAGCGAACATCGAGGTACATGCAAAAGAAACTTCCTTGAAGGCTATCTTTCCTTAACTCTACTTCTGAGAGATTTAGTAATAATTAGCATATAATTATTCGGACAGCATGATTTTAGGCACCTCTTTATTCTCATTATCTAAATGCAAAGTCGGATAATTCCCTGAAAGTCATTAGTCGTAATCGAGGGGATAAATATATTCTCCAGAGAATATCTTATCGGCAATCATTTTCCCTTGAAGCAGGGCATCTCTGGATACTTCAGAAGTTTATTATAAGGATTCTTCAAAAGATTTTCACTGATTGAACTAAGGCAATCAACTGTTGAATTCAAGTTAGTAATTTTTGAAGTCTTTTCCGCCATATAGCTTTGGTTTTATTCTTAATGGATAATCCGTAATTTGTACGAGGCATAAGTGAAAGGCCAACTGTTGTAGTAATTCAAAAACGAAATATCCTCTCGATAGGGATTATTTACCGAACTTAATGAGAAGCCTGCGTCGAAACTTTAAATTGGACTTGTAAATTAATAGGGATCTTGTCTGAATAACATTTTATCGGAAAGTTAATTTTATCGAAGAAAAATGATTGAAATATGAAATGAAAATTTATTCATGGAAATCCTGTCTTTACAAATCAAATAACATCATGAAAATTGAATTCGTTTCATCTAATAAAATGTACTCAATTTTATATTTACATTGCGCGATATTTTTCATTTTATCATGAAAAAAGAATTATCGAGAGTTCGAAAAGGTGCCGATTTCATTTAGATTGTAGCATATATTCGTTTTAGCGTATAAAGGGTACTGATATAAAATGTACTCACCTTTTTAAACAACGCATATAGACATAACCCAAAATTACCACTTCCAATCTAAGTCTAAGCCGATACCGCCGTAAGCTTTTAATGGAATAATATCCGGAGGTATTGCAGATACCAGTCCAATGCTAATATAATCTTTTACTTTTTCTTCCACTATAACAGGTTTTTATTTCTTATCTATTTTTCTATTAGTTTGCTACTTTCATTCTTATTTTTTTCTTTTTTTGCTCATATTTAATTTCATATTTTTTACTTAAGTTACTTATTTTAAAATAATTATTTTTTTCAGCCATATTGTTATTAACTATTTACGTATCAGCCATTCGAAAATATCTGTTATCGTATCTTATTAATTTACGAGTTTACAGTTCTTATCACCTTTAATTTATATTTAATGAAATGGGATATAATGAGAAATGCATGGATTAACGTAAGTGAAAAATATCGGCGTGACTGGACGAGGCTCGCACTTATACGTGTAAATTATCCATCTCTACCTCATTAAAGTTATTTGTTCGTATTTAATTTTTATGAGGGTAAAATAAATTTGATTAACTATATTTNACGAAATGGAAAAAACAAGGGTGTTGTAAATTGTTTTCAATTTCACCAGCAAGTTAGATTTAATTGAAGTAAAATTTGAATCTTCCTTAGAAAATTGTTTTTGACGTTTAAGCTTTGTCATTTCATCCACCTAGCAAACCATAAAAAATCACATCTTGAGACTGCTAGAGCTTGGTTTTCGGTTTGATTTCATTCTGCAATCTCCGCTCTCTTTGAGAAGTCGGGATTCTGAGGAAAAGCCCGTAAGCGCGGAATTGTTCACCCAGCAGGAATTCACGGTTTGCTGCCAGTAAGAAAAGGCTCGGTGAATTGGGCGGAATTTTTTCTCCAAAAAGCCTATTCTGTGGCGGTGTGACCCGAGGAACAGGTGCTTACCCGCGATCGATCGTGCCGCTCGATTTGTGAAGGATCCGCCAGCTGCGGAATCGTGAATGCTGCACCAGGAGGAGATGCGAACCCTAGACAGCTTCCCCGGGAACCCTTGTTACTAAGGGGACGTGCCTACTCAGGAAACAAGGGGTGCAAGGTGCAAACAGGTACTCGTGCTTTCTTAATGCAAGGAAATAAACACAACCAGAGCCTATTAATTTCTTTGAAGAATGCATACTGTAAAGATCGGTATTACATGCTTAACGGTGAAAATTTCACGTCTGTCGGTAGGGTTGCCACTCCTTAAAGATCGATTCCGGGAGTTTTCCATTCCAAGAATAGGAAATTCCGGAAGATTCCGGGAGCTTCAATTTAATATGATTTTCAACTATCGAAGAATGCCTATTCCTCATTGATTGACGGCATAAATATGCAATTTGATCATACATGAATTAGCTCTACCCATAAATATAATTTCAGATGACTTGACAGGATTTTCTTAACCGAATCGTGTAAATAGCACTCCTAGAAACTTTTGTAATATTTTCTAATATCTTTGTATAAACATGGGTTAATGGACATCACTCACAATCAGGACATTGTCGACGTAAACGTATATAAGAAAATAAGCATGTATAAATCCATAAAGTTTATTATTTTCAGTGTTAAGAACAAAAAAGATAAAATACAATCACATTTATCTATGATACGTTTTTGCCTTCAATATATGGAGATTAATTTTTTTAATACTATAATATCCTGTAAATAATAGGTTATCTATTTTATCTGATCGAAAATGTGAGGAAAGCTTACGTTGACAACGAGCACTTTGAAACTGAGAGACTAAATGGTTTATTTTCGATATTTCTCTAGTTATTGATCCCGGATTCAAACAAAAGAAGTGTGATTACTATTAAGTTTATTTCCGTAAGAAATGGCGCAACGTGACATCCTTACAGCCTCCTTAAAACTAGCGACGGGTTAGAGGTCTCATTACAATGTTTGGGTTACTGTTCAGATGAGACTGCTATGTTGAGTTGTTGTTGAGTAAAAGCAGGAGAAAAACCCTTCAGTATGGGAGGCGGGATATGTTTTGGAGTGAAGGGTAAGAGATGAAAAACTGAGAGGTTTACTTAGGTTTTCTGTTTCCTTGTTACTGGAAAACGTACTCTGCGAAATGCCCGCAACAATTCTTATCGCTCTCTGCGGTCTGTTCTTTTCCTGTTGGACAGAAAAACCTCTAAAGAATTCGAGAATACCTCGGAAAATGTAGTCTTATTCCAACGATACTGATGATAAAAAATTTGCTTTCCCACGTAGCATTTTCTTACTGTTAGGGATTATTCACTGCAATGGCATGGCATTGGAGTCTTCAGAAGACAACGAGATACATTTTCCTCTAAATGTAACCACTGTTTCCGTTATTCCCATTGAACTTTGTAATCTATCTACCATTTCAATTTTTCCCTGTCTATGATAATATTTCTGAAATTTTATTCTCTAAATTAGTCTTAATTCCGAGTTTCTCGCTTTCTACGGGCGGAAGTAATTGCGGATGTATTTTCAAGTCACGTTAATGCTTCACGTCACTGGAAGCAAATCAGGAACATTTTATCTTAAGTGTTGTTGAACATAATACTGTTAGTTCTACTATATTCTATCGCTGAATTATTATTGCATTATGCTGTGTAACAGAACTATATTTTATAGAAAATTTCAAGATTTTTATCATATTATTCGTGTATCAATTATTGTAATAAACAACCTAAGGAATTAATGAGAGTTGGGACAACCTTTTTTACGACACGGGCTTCTAGTTCCTCGTAATTATCTAGCAGTATCATGAGATCAGTGTATTACAAGTATTTATGCTTTCCTATATCCTCAAGGGCTAACATTTCCATTGATGATTGAATCTTGAATATATCCATTTACATTTAGCTGACCTTCGTATACTATTATTTTATGTCAGCTATTGTCTTCAAGGAAGTTTCGTCCATAGAAGCTGATTACATACTTTATCATCCCATCCTTTTGCGTATGGAAGTTGTATTTATTTATGAATTTAGATCCATATTCCCTGATTTAAGCTAAACAAGTAGAAATTTATGATCAGACATCAGTGAGCAATTGTAATTTTTCTATTTATCTTATTCAAGTAAATTTCTCGGTGGAAAGTAGGTAGATTGAGAAATATTTTTACGGGATTTTCCTGCGTAAATAAGACATGTATAATTCGCGACAGCTTCTGATTAACTTGAATGAAAAGCTCTTTTGAAATGGATGAAAACACCCAATGATTAACGACCGTTTTTTAAGTCAAGTTTATATAAAGTAGGATTTGTCACGATCAAAAAGATTCCTATATTTCAAGAATTCATTAGTTGTTTTTTTATAAGAGAGTATAATGAATACTGACAACAGTTCATACTTGATTAATACGATTTTGGAAACATAATATTGTCGATGCAAAGCGGTTTGAGGAATTATCCTTGATAATTTTTCACACTTATTTGAAATTGACATCATTTACGATAAATTGCAAACACGATTATTTCGCATCAGCGTGACTTGGTTCCTTCTTTTTCAAAAATTTATTTTTGAGTAAGTTGAGAGTATAATTTATACACTTTGCAGAAACATAACTTAAGAATACCAAACTTCGGACTGATAATGACATTCGAGTTTTATCGAAGAAACGGCAATATTAAGGAAATCATTACTTCTCTCGGCAATGATGAAGATATTTCAATTCTTCGCATAAAGACCAGAATAAAACTGAATAAACTTCTTCTTTGAACAAAAGTAAATAAAACATATATATTGATACGCTGAGACTAAGTACCTCCTGCGACACCTAAACGGCAATTTAAACTCGGAAAAAGTAGAGTTTACGTAAACACGCATTCCAATGATTTTGCATCGTCATTGTGACTAAGAGAATGTGAATAAACCGAGGAATGAGTATGTAAGAAGAGAATCGTGTACGAATGGGTGACGTTTTCAAGGAAGTGAAACGTTTTTCTCTGAGAGTTCGCTAAGAGTACTCATCTTGCTGTACTCACTTCCACGACACTTATTTCCAAAGAGATTTCAAGGCTCGATTTCTGAATTAGCTGCTATCCTGTGGATTGGACATTATAATCAATGTCTGCCATTTTAGCTGAATAGCTTCAGGCCAAATTGTGTGAATAGGGACTCCACGTCGAAAATTAGTACGTACCTCATTTTCATTCCGTAGAAAATACCTTTCATGGAGTTTTAAACTTTTGAATCGTTCTTCACGGATTTCTATTATTCAGCCCATGCTGAAAATGTAATGTAATCTGGATGTAATTACGGCTTAACTCTTATATCCGAATTCGCTGAAACTCGGTGACGTTCTACTGGGTTTCCCTCGGAACTATCTGGAGAGTTGTATTTATATTTTAAATTTCTATGATATAAGCAAACATCCTTTTTCTGTGATGAAATTTTAAAATTAATAGTAAACAAGAAATTTTGAAGAGTGGAGTTACGTGAGCTTTTCCGATGTTTTCCAAACGTTTATTCTATTAATGAATTAAGAAATTTCAACTATATAGGAATGTACACTCTCGCCACACTTGTTTTTGCTCTTGATTTTAAATTTGAGTTCTGATGCGGAAACGACCTAATTAGCAGTGTTAAATTTGAGTATGATGTGGAAATCTGTTATTCTTTTTTTATCGTGGTATAGAAGTAAATTAGAAGCCTGCGTTTTGTTTTGTGTATCATAGTAGGAAACCTAGGCTTACGGAAGGTAGGCTGTGATACGTTTAGGGATTATGAGGGTAAGAAGCGATTACCTGGAAAAAAGACAGTCTGAAGAGCTGCCAAAAACCAATCTACAGTTAGTTAGCTCATGATGATGTTTGTCTTTCTTATTTTAGCCGTAGTAATCTTTAGTTACCTTCTTACACATTCCAGCTTAGTGCCAATTGGCATCAAAAGATTTATTAGTCTTAAATGATGATATCAATTAATCGGAATCTACATATATTTCCATCGGTCAATTCTCCATAGTTTGGTTTATAATACGCGAAGACCCAGTTACTCAAAATCGCTCTATGATCCACTGTTGGCAAATCAGGTCAGTTTCGAATAGTAAAATGATTCATTTGATGTTTTACTTTTTAAATTATCTTTAATAACTTTCCCAAGCATTTCTGACCGGCAATTAATCACGTCTCTGCTGCTGCTCTCTGCAGGAGATTATTCCAAGTCTGCTAATTCTTGGCACTCGCCATCCTTGAAAAATTGAGAAGTTTAGGTCACTGGATGTTGGAACAAAAAGGCATTATTAAAGAAGAATTTCCTTCACATATACTTTCATGTAGACCGAAAGTAGAAAATGGACTTGTGTGGAATTTTCTCCTTACCATAATAAGTAAGATTTATTATGGTTGATTTTGAAGTTGATTTTTCATGACCTTTTCCAAAGGAAACTTTTCTCTACTCTGGTATTGCGGTGACCTCATTACGCCTCCGTTTTACTCTCTTTTTGCATCTCTACTTACAGATTTTATTAGTACGATAACGTTTACAAGAATCTTCATAGTAATGACCTTTCTTTGCTGAGTACCGCCTGATAACTGTTGTTGTTCTAAGGCCGGTTTCCAAAGTTGATTTCTGCACCTCTTGCTAAAATGATAAGGAAACTGAGGAAAGGGTCCCTCGGTTGCAATTATCTTTGAGTTTATACCATTCTGTAGCTGAGGGTATTATCAAGTGGTGGACGAAATTTTTAACTAAAAAACTAAATACTAGTAAAAAAAACTTTATGCCCGAGTGTTTTTCAAATATTTTTCCTCGATTTAAGCGATGGAAGAGAAAATGACAACGTAATGTTTATAGTAATTGAGTATCGTCTAGTTTATTCTATTAGTCTATAAGTTTATAGTAATTGAGTATCGGAAACTATTCAACATTATTACTTTCCTTCGTGTAGCCAAATTTGACACATTATTTTCTAATTTGAAAATTTTTATATCAAATGAATTTTGTCTTTCTACGTTACTTTTGCGTTGAAATTAAGATCCCCTGTCACGCCAGAGAAGAAGGATATATACTTTTCCACACACAAAAGATTTTTTTTATCGAGTATCGGTTTCAGCGTCACATTCCTCTCTCATGGATTTCCACAACATTTTGGCTGCCTGCGTAGATTTTACCCCTGCCACACGCTCGAAGCTGCTTTCATGGTATCTCTGTAAATGTAGATGAACTGTCTTGGTGAGTCTCATGCATCCATTAATCTTAGATAATGGAATATCGATAGAAAAGCATGTCCTTTTTACATGACGTACTTCATCAACGGAAAAAATTTTCATCATTCCTTAAAATCAAAAAACTTTTTTCGCTTTTCTTTATGATTTTGGATTTGAGCTTTGTTCCCTTAAAGAATCCGAATGGAATGTAAAACCTTTTCATCAAAGATTGAATTACTTTTGAGCGTGACAGATTTCATTTATCTCCTTATCCATTATCTTTCATGCAGCTGATGGAAAATCGTGTTGCCTCCATTATAGTTTCATGTGATTTTCCCCATTCTAATCAGTCCAGTCGATTTCCACCTTGTTAGCGATTTTACGCAGTATTTAATCCATGTGAACCTGACAACTCGCAATCTTCACGAGATCCTCATTATCTGTTATGGGATTTCAATGGAACTCGATAATTTCCGGTTTTTCAGAGGATTTTCCATTTACTTAATTCTTGAATTCATCGATACATTGGAATATTTGAAAAAATAGAGGTTATCGAAAAGGATTTTCTGGAACTTAAGCTATAATTTTAAATTTAAAGATTTCATTTTCAGTGCCTGAAGAATATTTTTTACATTTGATGATAAATGCTGCAGACAGTTTGTTTTATGTTTGACTGATCGCTTTTTAAACAAAGCGAAGGTCAATTATGGTCCTTTCTTCTAATTAAAATCATTTTTTTTGAGATATTCATCATCATTCTCTTTCTCTCTTTTATCTACTAAAACTCTATCCAGATGAATGAAATTTTTTGCACGAGTTGATTCAAACGTTCTTAAAACGGCTGAAATGAAAACATCTTCTTGAGTAGTTAGAAAGAGTACTTTAAATTTTTATCGATAACAAATACCAAATAAGCTTAGAATAGATTCGATTATTTGTTCCGTGTTAATCCATTCCTGTAGTACAAATTGTATTGAAAGAATAAAAAAAATTGTCATAACCACGACCAGTTTCGGTTACACAGCCAAAACAGGTAAAAAATATAAGAAATATTTACCTGATGATGGCTGTGTAGCCGAAACCTGTCGTGATAATAAACTCCTTGCGGCCATTACGAAGTTTTCTTTATTCCTTCACAAGGCCTTTCTACGAAGTCCTGCCAAATAACAAGTTATTCGAGTTTTTTTGGTCACTACCTATATTTGTGCGCACTATCCAGCTTGTGTTGCCTCCATAAAATTGGTATCAAAGAATTATTCAAAAAATAAGAATCACGCTCAAATTTACTAAAGCATCTTGCAGCTAGTCTTCCGTCTTCTTAAAATTCTTAACTTAAATCAAAGGGTATCTTCTGAATGCCTGCTAAGGACAAAAATCAAACATTTATTAAGTATTCTAACAAGCTTCTCTTCATGCTGGACCATTTCAACTTCTAGGAGACGGATCTAATTTTCCGCTTTTCACGTGCAAGCCTAACACTTTGGTAAAGATGTAGGCGACAGAAAGTAGCAATGCCCTCGCCAAAATATCCGCACATCATGTAAAAATCTCTCAGATTATTTGAAATTAAGAAAAGTATTGAAAAGGTTATTTCTTCGTGTATTTCCGTGTCATTTTTACGCTTGTCCCTTGTAATACTTTCCATTTAAGCATTGCATTGACTTACGATCGCTCTCTCAAGAAAATGTGGGGAAAATAATTTTACTAGAATTCTTTTGCGCCATTCTTATGGCCTTTCTCTTTGAAGTGTATGAACAATATAGATAGAGGACGTCATCTAAAATATACGAGTTCCATCACGTTGAATTCATGTTGAATCCATTACATTGTGATAACTCTTTCAATCTAACTCTGATGTCCTCCTTTGTGGATACATCAAAGAATATTTGCGTCTCATAAATCACAATTTGAGTGAAAGGTTGAAGACATCATTCAGTGCATCTCCAAAGAGTTCTGCTGTCTTCTTGTGGTAGCGTAGTGTTTTTTCATCTTCAAGAAACGTTCCGAGTAAGATTTTATGCAGGTGTATATCAATATCAAGAACACTCATAGTTGTTGAGTAAGATGATGTAAACAAACAATTTAATCGACATTAATACATATCCTCACCAATAACGTGTAGGTACTGCGTTGCTTTTTAAAATTTCTTTCGTAATTTATCACCCATAGAGGAATTTTTGTTCTATTTCAAAATACAAATAAAATTTTTACGAAAATGAGATTCTTTGAGTTTTAAAATCGTACTTTAAAATCGTTAGTTATTCAGTAATAAATTAAAACATTTTAGTTTTTAACTGAGTTATCGCTAAAAACTATTGCGCACGATCGGTCACTGATTTCTTCGTCGAGAACGGGTCAGTGAAACTCTCTCATTCTAGTTTGAATATATTGAAGGATAATTACCAAAGTAGCAAAACGTTTCTAATGCAAGTGTATTGCAAGTTAAAGGCTTTGATTATTGAAAAAATGCAATAACAATGATATTTCATCCGATACTCGCAAATTCCAACCCTTATAACCGGCTTGTATTTAGTCACCGATTAGAGACCAGTATCGTCGCTGAAAAAAAAACTTAAATTTTTTGTGTCTCTTGTTTTGGGGGCCTATATACATATTGGGCGTCGACATTTATGCATGTTCTCCCAGGTACAATACGCATTTCTCATGAGCACTATGGTTTTGAAATATTTCCAATTCTCGTGATCGATTCTTCTTGCAAAATGGATTCATCTCTGAAAGTCAATATTGGTCTTCATCACGTGGTACTAGAGGTAAAAGAGGCGCGAGATAAACGATCCTCACAGTAAATGAAATAATCGATTGTTCTTTTCTCATTAAGTGGGGATCCCGTAACTTTTCGTCATCGTCCATTGAAAATCTTATCATGCGCACGTCCATTTGTCTCTAATCGATGATTATCCTCTGTGTAATGATGACATATCTTTTATCGCTTATGAGCAGAATTCGTAGCTTGAGACAGTTTCCCAACCTCTATGTCGCCAATCTCGTCATTCTACTATACCGTCATATCAGTGAAATTTATATTCTTCCAATTTCTCATTTCATATAGGAGCTTTACTGAGGAAGAAATTTTGTTTTTCAGTGAGGGTTCATCATTAAAACACTAATAGTTTTCATTTCACACATGTGAGTTGTGTTTTTTTATTTAATTTACAATGAAACGACATCTATGGTTACACCTGAAGCGAAATTGTGAGTTAGAACCATTGAATGCAAAAAGAAGGTGTTTTGGAAACAATAGATCAGCGCATGCGTTGATGGTCGTTTAACATTATTATGATATGGGCTTTATTTAGCATAATTATGATGGATTTCCAGAGAATCGTCTCTGAAATGAGCTAGAATAAGCTTGGCAGATTACTAGAAGCAACTTTGTTGTCGTTACGGTAATATCAATAAAATGAACATAAGTAGTGATGCTAACAATTACTAGAATTTTATGCCTAGTTACAGCTTATCATGCATACTAAATCAGCCAGCTGTATGAATTCGTCCGCTTCATCATATGTATACATTTTCTAGATTTTAATGATTTACGTACCAATTAATTTAGATTGTACTCCGGACTTTAAGGCACGTTAACGTTAAAAAAGTGAAATTCTGTTAAACATGGCATTCTTACATTTTCGAATCATTAAAAATAAGACAAGTAAATATATAAATAAATTCAAATTACAAATATAGACAAGTCTCTGATAGATGTATGTAAATCCTGCCCTTCTTACGAAGATTGGGATACTCTCTGCTATGGCCTCATGAGAAATTGCACGTTATATGTTAACTCGACGAGTAAGGTTCTTTAGGAACTCGAAGAACGGTATAATATATATTCCGTCACTTTGATATCTAGTTGAGAGTTCCATTTCAGTTTCTCTTTAAACCACTATAACAATTACCACTTGCAATAATTTTCCATATTAAATTCAGTAAATTTATATGTAAAATTATTGCAAGTGGTGATTATTGTAGTGGCTTAATGATAAACTGAAATAGAACTCTGACAATCACAAAAAACGACTATCATAATTTGTTTCATTTCTCATTTTCTAAAATTCTGTTCTTCAATAAATTTATAATTATCAATTTCCGTTTTTATGAAAAGTTTTAAAAATATATACATCATTATTACACTTTTTAAAACGGGTTAATTATCCGTCATCATTTATTAATACATACCATCACATATATTATAATTTACACATTAATTAATTAGTCATACTATCTTCTATATTTACGTATATTATTGATTAAACACCACTAGTCTTTTATGCGTTTACTCCCTAAATGTGATGGATTAAAATAATAACGCTAGCATTTTTATTTAAAATATATTGTGATCAAAGGGAAACGTGCTCTCTCACAAGTCCTCAATGTCCTTGGCTCGGACATTGAGTAGCATAATATTCACAAAGGCTGTCGGAATAACCAAAAGGACGTCATGAGACGGGCGGTCGATAAAATCTTTCCAATTTCCGAATGGTGGTCTTCCTGTTATGGGCCAACGATACGATTCCGTTAAAATTTTCGGTAGGTATAAAAGTTATGGTCCAGTTCTTTAATGAGGTTCGCAACCAATGGCAAAACGTCCCCGCCTTTCTCAAGCCATTCTCGGTACCCTTTCCATGAGTCCCATCATTATGCAAGGATATAAGTGTCAGCGATGAAGCAATTCCAAAACTTCTGCGGTCTAAAATATTAATTTTATTTCTAATGAAAGGAGAACGACCTCAAGTTTCACAACCTGAAAATATTATTTCTCTCGAAGAGGTCTAAACTCGTAACATATTTACAAGAAATAAAAATTTCTGCTAGCTATAATAGCTACCTTTAAACTTATATATTGTTTGTTATGTATGTTACGTAATTACCTATTAGCATTAGTCATTACCTCTAAATATTAATGTAGCTGCGATACCATGTTTAATATCGTAGCAGGAGTGTGAGTGGTATTTTTTGAGTTTTACAAATCATAGTTATAAATATCTTTGCCTGTCGGTTTATTTTCTAGTACAGACGCCGTCATAAATTTATATTATTTATGAATCTGGGTGGAAGCTTAATCTATTTAATGAACAATTGGCTTATTTCCAATCGACAGCATCGTTGGCAATGTTTACACAGAAGAATGGCAGCGGTGATGCGTTCTATAGATAATGAATTCTTAAGGAATTTCCTTTCTTTAGAGTTTACCAGGACTGTATATCTCAGAATAATGATGAAAAACAGTTTTAAAGCTACTCTCGTTATACAAGTTGATGTAAGAATTAGGATTCGGTTTTATTTAAGGTAATATAATTTGTTCATAATATGTCGATAATAAACTTCAGAATTACGTAGTAAGCTTAACTCTTCCCAGTTTCCTTAGCCTTGAAAATGACTTTAACTTGTTAAAACTAGTCGCCATTGTAATTTATACTTGTGGAAAGTATCTATGTCTACATCTCCCTGCAAGCCGCCTATCGACGTATGGCAGAGGGTATGTACGAGTAAATAAGGAAGAAAAAGTTTCGCTAAAGCGATTCTCGATTTCTGAGGTTTTGATGGGACAAGATGTGCTCCGAAAGATGCATCACTGATGGCAACACTCGTTCTCGATCGTTCAACGATCAAATCCCGTCATTCATAAGTTCTCTACCTTTTGGTAGGGTCATTTGCCCATATATTCTCCACCAATCGCCATTTCCTTCTATTCCTGATAATTTACCCCACCCTTCATATAATCTAACAACTTTTGTCTCTGTCTTCCCCTCTGCTTTTTCCCTTGTATACTTCCCTCAATAACATTCTTTAGCAATCCTTCTCCCTTCAATATTTGGCCCACCCATTTCCTCTGTCGACGTTTAAGTTCTTCTATTAATCGCTTTAATTACTTCAATTAAAATCCTCTATTCCTCGACCATCTCTAGTACCTATATGTTTGTTTTTCTAGCAACCCAACTTACCCTTTCAATTGTTCACCATTCCCACATCTGAAATGCCTCTAATCTTTTGATGTCCTCCTTTCGCAAGGTCCACGTTTCACACCCATTTGGGAAATCATTCCACACCAAGTATTAAACCAATCTTTTCCTGATTTCATTATCAAGGCCTCTAGTCATCAGTTCCCTTCGTTTCATGAAAGCTTCCTTAGCCAATGAAATCCCGTCATAGCCTCAGAAATGTAAGGAAGGATTGTTCTGCAGTGAGAGCTCAGTTGGTTATAGCGACCCGGCAAGTGAGAGATCCATGGTTCGGATCCACCACACTGTTTCTCCTTCATTTTCTTCTCTAAAATCAAGCGTGTGAACCATGCGTTTTCATGTCTTATGCAGGGGTTATGTGTTAAATTCGATATTATTTTGTTAAGTTCTTTTTTATTTATCAAGTTTGTTTTTAATTTTTTAAAATTTTTGTTTATCAAACAATCTTCACTCTACGAATATTTTCAGGGCATTAGTCGATTGATTTACTCCAATGTTTATCTGTCTCATGGTTTTCAGTTCAATAAGATAATGGAGGTAAATTATTTAAATAAAAATACTCACTTCGCTGTGGAATAAATAATAATAATTTATTTCGTCACAATTACATTCAGGTGCACAGAAAGATCTGTATTGAATTGGTGACATGTCAAAACAAGAGTAATTACAAATTAAACAAAATTAGAATAGAAAAATGAACAAACACACAATGTCCCTCATCTTCTCCTTGTATACATTGGAGTATTAAAGATGATTTGGGCTAATTACATAACATAAACTGCAATGAATAAATTACATTATATTATAGTACATACATTAGAGTCACTCAAACTCCTTACATAAGAAATTATCACATGGAATTTACGAAGGAAAATGATATTGTTAAACTTTTCAAACAAATGTATCTCTACTATCAAGTTAAAAAATCCCTATATACAGCAGGATATGTCGTTGTCCGATAGATATACATCCACCGACTAGTAACACTTATATAAAATTTTTTGAGACATTCCTGAAATCTTTATTTTCGGAGGTACATGTATGCATGTCTTGATCTACTCTTCTATGATAGTACTACTACTAGTAGTAGTAAATAAGGCCCGTTAAAACATTTCGGGAATTAAAGTTACTCCGGTCAATACAAGTTGCATATTTTATCCCAGAGACCTTTAATAACTAAATTAACAAACATGAAATTCTGTCAGCCTATAAAAAAATAGGAAGCTTAGAAAGGAAACGAATAAAAATTTCAGGCTGTATCAATAAAATGCATGTTTTTGGCAACCGTATTTTCTGATTTAAGCTATGGAATTGCTAGCACGTATAAACTAGATCTGCGGAAAGCGGAGCAACGTCTAGAATTTTAAAACACGCCTTTTAGAATCGATTCCCAATATGGATTCGTGATTTATTGTGCATTTCCCCGCTCAGAATGCCTCGATATACGCGGAGCTATTCCTAGGCACTTTTTTCCCTGGGGAAATTAATCAAACCGGTTCGATAACGCGGCTCATTCCGTCTTCAATCTTATTTCGTTTGCATGCGGACGATTTCGTCCGAACATTGTTCTTAAGATAAATATATTTGAAGAATCACTCGAACATCATATTCCGCGAAAAGATGCTTAAAAGGTATTTCATTCGTTTCTAAGTGCCTAATACTTAGGTTATATTTTCCGAAATATTGTCTCGTTTAAAGGAATGGCATTATGAAAACAAGAATATGTTATTGCGTTGTCATAATTTCCTTCATTTTCAATTTGAATTAAGACATCAACCTCCAATCATGAGGTTGATACCCGCGGAGTAGATGTCCAAGCGTTCCGAAGAAGACAGAATTGGGAAGCTTTTTTTCTGGAAAATAGGAGATTGGATGCTCGGTTGTTAGATTATTTCATATGGGTATGTTTTCGGGGAACGAAATAGCTGTTGTGATCTTGTCTAGAACCGTCTGCATCTTATAGCGATCCGACGATTACATGGACGAGAATACAAATCGCTTCTAAAATTCACTTTTTTCTGTGAAGCATCTATAATAGCGATGAGCAAAGATAGCTTGATTGCCCTGTGTTTAAATCCCCTGCTACTATCAGATAGACGGCTTCCATGGTATTAATGAGGTTTAATGTGCATTTTCTGACAAATTTTCATTCTTTGGTTGTTCAAGTAAATTTGCTTTTTCTGTTTTAATTTACTCGAGTAAAAGAAACCGATTTCAGCAAACGAAGAACAATAGTAACCTGCCAAAGGAAAAGATAAAAACTTATTTCTCTCTCACAGATTCAAAAAGAATGTATCACAATAGCTTTCGTTGAGAGGAAGCAAATACTCGTTCTAAATTTCTAAGGAAAAAGTATGTAAAGTGAAAAATTCAATTAAGATATATATTAGATATGAATATGATCCCTAGCGACTGAAAATCAATTATTCCTCAGCATGCGGTTCTTGTGAGGTAACAGACTACTGTCGCAGTTTACTTAGCATAATTTGGAGTTGTTACTCCTGTTGCATTCATGTGTATTCATGAATTCCCTAACCGTAATTTCTCTGTTCTCTGCTTGCGCATTCTCCCATTTAGCCCCAATTCGTTCCGTTTCGTGGGAATTGTTACCTCCCTGCTCAATACTGCGCTACCATAGACCATTTTCAGTTTCATCCGTTTAGTTTTTTCAATCTTCTGTCGTTTATCATATCTTTCATTTCTACTCTAACGCATTTTTACTAAAATACCTATTTATCCCACCCTAGTACTTACACTGGTAGGCAACCTTCTGAAAAATCTTACATTTATGGCGTATCCTTAAGGGTCATCGAGACATCAAACTATAGAATCAAATACCCAACTTGCGCAGACATATTGCTGCTATATTTTATATTGCTGCTGACATTTTTCCCCAATTTTAGCCTTCACAGCGCAAAGTGATATCGAGAAATTTCAATAACATTTCATTGTTAAAATGAACAAGCCTTTGCATCTGCATGCAGATCTTCGTTTTCTAAACAATGTCAGCTAATAAGGTAGTTAGTTTGGATATGAGGGAATGGCTTATTTGTTGTGATTAATGACCAAAAATGTTCAAATTTTTTTGGTCTCTAAAGTTACTTCATATAAAAGTACTTCTCAAATGACTTGTCATAAAGGTGTTTATAATTGGTCGAATAAGCTACAGTGCTGCACACAGACTCCGTTTTAAGAATGACGACTTTGCAATATAAGATGAGTGATAGGAATATTATACATTATACCACAAGCAAAAGTCTCGCTACCGATTGGTGGTAATGACTAACGAGTATCTGGTGGAAAGAATTTTATATGCTTTTACATTCAGAACGGAAATGTAGGTTCAATGCTTCTTTAAAATGCGATTATTTCCTCATAAAAATAACATGTTTTATGACTCAAAACTATTCCGCATTAGGAATGTTTTCTTTCAGAGGATCGCGTAGATTTCTTATCGTTCAAAAAAAAAAGTTTCCAGAAGTGACTATCTGATCACCAATTGATCAAATATCAATAATGCAACGTCATTTCCACTAACTCTCCATATCCTCCAGCAAGAAGCGAGTAACGGTTGAACGAAATCACATCTCAAAAATGTACAAATAACTTCGGAAACGGACTAATTCGCAGCTGTATGTAATTTAAACATGGGATATATTATTCAAATTAATCAACAGAAAGAGGATTGTTCCAGTATTGATTTCAATTTCTTCAATGCGGAAATCAATGAACGATCAATACCGTGGCGTTTCATTAAAAAGCAAATGGTTTAATGTGATAATTTTAATAGAGGACCACTTCTACTACCAATTAAGGTTTACTGTATAATTAACCGTATAATCCCATATGTGTGGTTCGCGGCCAGATACCGACCCTTGGTAATTAAAACGTTATCCTCATGATCTCTTTAGCATTCAATAACCGTTACTAAGGTCTGCAAAGCTTGAAAACGCTAGACTATCGCATCCAATGGGGAATACTCGATAATCGACGTAAATCGCTGCCGAACATTTGAGATCTTCACTTAGCAAGTTATTCGATGGAAAATATTCAACTAATTTGTCAGATGCTTTAGTTTTAAGCATTACAATCACCAGATCTCGGAATGGAAGAGCGGTATCAAAAGCATTGCCCTCACTGTCGTGCGAATCTCAAAAGTGCCCTCGGGGATAGCCAGAGAGCATGTAACACGCGTATGGCTCGCGTGCTCATAATCTTACGAGAGAGCGCATGAATCCAGAAGGACGAGCTTCACTTCAGTGGAAATGTTACGTCAACAGCTAATGTTGATATAGCACTCAGTTTCATAAAAATCAAGGTGAGGACGCTAAGTGGAATGCTTCTCGGTCTTGATCCGGCAAATCACGAATTGGGATTGGAGGAGTAATGTGCAGAGTGCAACTATTGTAGAAAGTACACTTATAACCAATTATTAAAAGTTACTCATATAACTACTATTGTAGAAATATTTTATGAATGTAGAATCGAATGTAGAATCACTCTAATTTCTTTCTTAATTTATAATCAACCTAATCTCTCGAAAAAAAATTAATGCGGCTTTCCAACAGCTTGAGTTTTTACCTATGTACATACACAATAAATTGAAAT
>KZ308406.1:583630-679939 GCA_000376725.2 Ladona fulva | reverse complement strand
ATATAAATTGAAATACTTTATTTTTATTATTTTACGGCGAGGTTAGGTAGAAATAGGTCTTCCATCTAACCTCTGGAGATATCACATGGTGATAATACTCTGATGAACCAAAAATCATCCACTACTATAAACGAACATCTAAAAATTAAATTAAATCATACAAACCAACAGACAAATATAGATACTAGGATATTAATAAAATCAGTAGACACTAACTAATTAATTACGTAATTCTTTCCCATGAGTAATCATGAAGAAGAAATTTTTCTGGAAGAAAATATTCTTAATTTACTTGTAATAGGAAGAAAAGGTTTGGTCATAATTAGTAATATCAAGGGAAGATCCTAGATAAAAGAACAGAAAAGAACAAGGATTAAAGGAAAACACTTTTCACACTTGTTATTCCTAACAGAATAGAACATTTTATAGCTCCAAAACACTTGCAGCACTAACAGAACAAAGGAAAAATCTTTTTGCAAGTTGGTATCTCGTCTGTTTAAAGCTTATGGTTACATTACCCTCCTTAAAAAAATTACAATTACATTACAAGTGTATACATGAAATTATATACAGATTTAGCATGATACATAGATAAAACATAATACATAAAATAAAAAATACATAATATAACATAGTGATGACCATTCGTGCAGGATCACACATACAATTAACAGTTCATCAGCAGTGTATGATGAACAATGAAGAAGTTTATTAAAGCAGCATAAGTATGATACAATCCAACCCTCCCCTCTTTTCTCATACCGATTTGCAATACGTAAAAATGTTTCCTTGAACCTAATGACGCTAACACATCAGCAGAACCGATCGGTGAATAAACACTGTGGAAGACTAACAATGTTTATTCTTACTAATGATTATTTTTCCACCCCTTTGCTTGATAAACGTATTTCCGTCGCCCTAAACCTATCAGCTTTATAATCAGAGTTAATGATTTGTTTTATCGCTGGGCCCTAGTGGATGGCGGTCCCCAATCAGGCCCTAGGCCTTCCCACTGCGGTGGAGTCAATATTTAATCGTTACTTCTTTGATTTAACCAAAACTTTTCCTTACAATAACCGTAATCCACAGAACGACCGTTCACCGTTAATGTATTAACTTATAGATAAAATTTATCGTTTGTATTTCTTTAACTACTAAAAATTCTTTAGCCTTGTTTACTATTAGAAAGTAGGTTTTAAATTTAAGACGATTTTTTAATGGTTTATCGAGATACCTTTTATCTATTTCTTAAAGAATATTGCAATCTAAACTACGTTTACTACTCAAAAAACAGCACGTTAGATCGATCAGTTCAAATTAATTTTTGGTAGAATACACTACACAATGTATTTCATTAGAGACAAGACTGTTGGATTGGTGCCAATGTTATTGTTATTAATTAAATACTTTTAAAATATTAGTTTATTAAAACATTACATCCGTTGTAAAAATATAATTCCTCTTTAACGTTTTCCATACTGCATTCTCAGTGTAAGAAATCAGCAATTTCTTAGGGCTCGCACTAATTGTGACCGTTGGAAAACAGATGCTAAGCAAATCGTATTTAATTGGTTAGTATGGTCACTTACTGGAGATCACAGAGCAATGTATAGAAGCGATGGGGGTAAATTTTCTTTCAGCAGGCGGGCAGTAGTGGGATAGATCGCCTTCCTGGAAGTTATTTTCTTCCCTCTTCCCAAATACTTGAAATACCTTCAATCAGATACCTCGGATATATATGTAGACGTTGATTCCTTACCAAATGCTACATTCATTTGTTTTTGTAGATTTCTTCGTTTTTCCGTAATATTTCTCGCTCCACGATTTATTCCCTACAGAAAGCATATAATGTATTATATTATCTATCCTTTTCATTTTGCTGCGCCTACACACCACTAAGCTTGCATTTAACGTAAGGTCATAAGATAGTGTTGGATCCATGGTGGGAGTATCGCCACCTCTTTATGACGAATGGGACAAACGATTTGCCTAGTAGATCACGCTGTCAACTGACAGCAAGGAATTTATCGGTTGCTCCAAATAAATTGAAATTATCACAAAAAACTGACTTTAACGTTAATTAATGTCAGATGATTAAGGGACTGAAATTATTGTTACTTTGAGATAAGCATAAATGTAAATTGTCGTAATCGCCCTCCCCCCCATTTCTTAATTACCAGATCCGACCCTAACTTGAGGCATAAGCACAATTTTATTCCCAAGGAAAATCCTTATTCCTTCCAATGCCTAAATTTATGTTAGTATTAAAGATAAATGTATTTTAAGGTCGAAGCTTCCACTTTAATAGAGCGCTGCACGTTTCCCTGATTCCCTTTATCCTTCGTTTCGATGGGAAAATTCATTCAGTCGAAGTAATCCTCAGTTGGATTAGCATTTGAAAGTCGATTCGTCCCGATAATCGATACTCCGAGATTATGTATTCGATTCGAACGCGAGGTACTTCGAGAGCGGAACGGCTATGGTGCTGCCACCGAGCGAGAATACCTTATTTTTGCCACCTTCAGATGAACGGTAATCTTTTCCCGATCCGGCAACGCTGCTTCGATGACGCTCATATGAATCGCGTCGAAGGAAGTTACCACCGATAAATTATTTCTCGAGAGAATAGCATCTTTCCTTGATACGGATTCATTTCGTACGTGACCTCTTTCCACATTAATCCATTCTTTCTTCATCGTGTTTCACGGATTGCTTGCGCAGTGTCTATCGCAAAGAGCTCATCGGCCCCTCGAGATGGTACTACCGAGATCAACGTTTTTCCCGGAGAATGTTTGATTTTTTCTTTTGGTCCGCGGGGCTTTCCTGCGAGAGCGAAGGGCGAGGTGAACCTGTGCTGAATCAACCGAAAGAGGAAATTTTCGCAGAATCGGATGACATAACGACCTCGTGATTTAATTTCCCGATCACGGGAAGATTGGATAGCTGGAAAGCCAGGATTCACGTATCGATACCCACAACTGATAAATTCTCAATGCATTGTGCATCATACAGTTGTCCGTTCATGGTATCAAAATATTATGACGCATTTCATTCTTACAAGCGCTGGATTCCCCATAACAGTAAGATAATAAGTAAGATACTGATAACAGTATACCTAAGGTTGATGACCAAAAGGAGTTTAAATAGTTCATTACACCATTTTTGATTTAGAAATCTTTGCCTATTAACGCCCAGCATGACTATGTGATCACACGGGATTTATAAACATCACATCAAAATTATATTTCAGTTATTCGGTCGGTATATGAAATATACGCTCAAATGGGAGCCTTTGATGATTCACTTTTCGATAATAGAGGTTCTTTTGCGTAGCCTAATAACACAGATTCCAGAAAAATTTATTTTACTTTTACTTAACATTGAAAAGGAAAAATTTGCAGGCATTAAAGGGTTATAAACCAATATTTTGGGATGAATAATTTACTATACGTGTATTTATATATCCATAATCTGCATCAATATTGTATTGCACAGTTCTTCCGCTGTTTCTCCAATTCCTTTGTTCTCACAATAGCTCCATGAAATTCATAAAATGGATTCAATAACGATTTTTCTCAAACCACATCAATTTCAGGCCAGTGTCCCTTTTTATGGAAAATTAATAATGCAATTTTCTCATTCTTCGTCGAAAATAAAAGGAAAGAAATGATATAGGATTGTTTCGAACTATTATTCCGATACACAAGAACGTTGCTTTGTCTTGTGAATTGAATGCTTTGATAATATCACCCTCACATAAATGAAAATTTCTGTTCCAATTTTCTATTTGACACCAAATTTTAGTTAGAATCCTAAAGTTAAAAATAGCGAAACCGTTTGTACTTTTATTATGAATAATGTTTCCTTTTCTCTGAGCTGCCAAACCGCAAATTTTCTACATCTACATAAATACTCTGCAAGCCCCCTTTCGGCGTGTGGCAGGGAGTGTAAACACATATGCCTATGGAGGAGTCATGCTGTTCCCCAATGTTGCTGGTTTCTCAATGTTGCTGGTTTATCATTCTTGTTCACTATCTTAAAAGCTAAAATAATTAGATATTTCCGGGAAAGTTGTGTATGGTTTGATTAAATGCGTCATATTATTAGGGAATTTTATTTCCGACTCAGCTACAGTATTCATTTTGCAAGCGAAACAGTTTTTACTTAGATTTATAAGGAATTAAAACTTGGAGCTGCTGAACATAACATGATACTAAATGAGTAAAAACATGAACTGCATAACAAGTTTTAATTCATCTTTTTATTAATGCAATGAATAGTGATATAATGCGTTTCTGTAATTGAATTCGTCGATTAAGAAAATGAAAAACTTAACAATAAAGAATACTTGTGAAAATGATTTTCAAACGTCCCACGTTATATTCTGGTATAGTAAGACTGCTTAAGCTATTGGAGCGAAATATTTAAAATTATATTTTCTTATACGATTACTTCTTAATCTATCTTGCGTAATTAAAGGATAGATTAATAGAATAGAAATCCTACTCCCAATAGATTTCGAAAGTTTACTTTGAAAATAAAATATTGGTGAACGAAGCGAATAAAAATACGGAACGGAATCCGAACCAGGCCTTGGAAATATAGCCAATGCATTTCAAATTCTTAAAATGTTTTGGGTCAATGCGACAGACACTTTTTATGGACATCAGGATTGTAATTCATTATTTAATGCTATATATTTCAGTTTAACCGCCCAAAATGTTTACTAATATATTTTCTTATGGCTAATGGAAAAAAATACTTAAAACTTGTTTTGGTGGCCATACCCGCCGTATAAAATTGTGTTTTTATGGACGTTTATTCAATCTATACTCTATGACGAAGATTTTTATCAGCCGTTGGAGCTTGATTAACAGAACAAAGGAAATGTCCTTATTATTATGTAAGCTTCGATTAGGCATCGAGGGATTTATTATTGCTCGACAAGAGAAGTGGTTATTATCTAGAAATAATAATAAGTACGGCAATCCCGGATCTTCGAAATTTAATGTTTCTTTAATGAAGTCTTTGTACTCGAAGAAATCTTTAATATGAGGGAAATTGAGTTGACCAAGAATTATGAGTCAAATTTCTGTGAGCAGAAAAGGTGCCATGAGCCGACAACTGAACCAATTTTGCCATTTTCGCGGAAATTTTTCGAAGGTTGTGTCTCGTTGCGGATAAAACAATACCACTTTCATCTACGTAGTTGAGAAGTGAAAAATGTTCTAGATATCGCCGTTATTAATCAACAAGCGCAGCTAAGAATTGGAACTTCCAATTACGAAAGTTAGGACTTAAGCCGTGATCCACAATTCCACAATTTATGGCATCAGGATCTCTAGTCGAAGTAGAAGTTGGCGATACTTGCGCCAATCTCATCCAGAATCTCCTCGGCAGCATCCCTTGGGGAATTTTACGTCGTCTGAATGCGTCGTTGAATGGACGCAGGGCTTGAATGGGGGAGAGGAGAATGATGTGGGAGGAGACGTTGCTGGCGCCACGTTTCGCTGTGACCTAGTAAACAGCCGATTGAGTGGACGGGGGTGATGTAAGTTCAGATAGCCGAAGAATTGGAATCGTTATTCCTTTGAGGTTATAGTTTACGTGGATAACGATGGATTGTCTTATCTTTCCTGCCCGCGGCTCCGATTCAGTTATGAATCCGGAATGCATTACGAGAAAGTTTCCACCGTCGTGGTTTCTCGTTAGTTCAAGTTTATTTGCGTCCGCCGGTTCTATTCTTCGCATCGAATCCATCCTTTATGTCCGTTGAAGGTATTCTTATATTCAGGAAATTCATCGCATAGAGCATCTATTATTAAACTACTATTCGTATCCTCGACATATGTATATATATTCTTTGGTTGCATGATTCTGAGGCAATATTTTTTCCAATTTGGGATTCTTATGAAGTAAGAGGCTTATTACAAAGGGGTCTACCAACTTAAGCAAAATCCTCCAATTCAATTTCTCATCTTTATCTACATATGTACCCTGCAAGCCGCCATTCGGCGTGTGGCAGAGGTGTATGCACCGTGACTCTACTTCCCCAATCGATTACTTCCTCGCATTCTTCGCGGAAAAAATGAATTTTTGAATCGATTCGTTCTAGCGTCTATCTCTCTGATTTTCCTCTCTGAATCAGAACGGCCTATGTAACAGGAAGGGCGCATAATATCGGCTACATCTTCTGCGAAAGTACCGTCTCTGAACTTATTAAGTAAATTAAGCATTTGTCTAAATCTTCTGTCTTCTAGAGTTTCCCATCCTGCGTCCTGAAGCATTTGATTAACGCTCACTGATTTGTCGTAACATTTTTTACGAAACGTATCGCTTTTCGCTGTACTTTTTCTAACTCTCAAATACAACTCTTTTCTGTAGGATCCCAAACACTACACGCATATTCCATGTGAGGCCTGAAATTCTCAATTCAGTTAATTACGTTTCTAAGCATTAGCTGAATTGTTTAAGCTAATTAACGCTTGTTATTATCTAGCAGAAGCATTTTCATTATATTATAATATTTTCATATTCATCAAGTTCTGAATTAAAATGTTATCTTATATGTTTCTCAATTACAATTAGTTTTCCGAATTATAAACCAATTCCGAATTAATATTAATATGTTTGCATGAATCCTATTTCCTGTACATAAGCAGAAGAATTCTATAGGTTGGATTCGTAACTGTTTTTGTTTTAATTACAATCGTTATTTATTATTCAAAATTTATTTATTTCGTGGTGGAGTTCCAAAGAAGGGGATCGTCTTGGATTCGAAGAAATACAGTTCATATCAAAGAACAGCTGCGCTGTTTGGAATTATTTGATCTAAAATCTCTAGGTGTAGGTTATAGAAATTTTGAAAGGATTAAGGCAAATCATTAAGCGAGGCTCGTCCATTTTAAAGTTCAGAAAAGCGATAGTACCAATTCAAAGGCATACATGATGAATAAGCGTTAGCATTAGGGAAACAGGCCATATTTACATTATTTGCTGAATATCTCGTATAGAAGAAATCTTTGCGAATGGCTTAATTTTTGAAAACTCAGTGTTTACTTATGTAGAATATTTTTTCGCAGTTGGAGGGTCATTCTCATGCATAAGGTGATTCGATGTCTGAATGTGTTCATCAAATGTTTCGATGATTTACCTCTAGGATTGCAATTCTGTCGAAATGAGTATTTAGAAATCGCTTTATTATCTCCACCGCATTGTAAAAATGTTAAGAGAAACGCAGCGTATCTTTCGGGGGCGTGCCTTTCTAGTGCGTAAAATGTCAAGAGAGTTCAGTTTACGTAAGATCAACCACGTGATAAAAACTTATACAAACAACGACGTCACTCGTTTCTTCGTGTATTGTGTCGTACCTTTAAGTAATTACTTGTTTTAATGTGTGTTGTTCATACGCTAACTAACGGAGAATACGGGATACTTTTTCGGATTTATATATTGGCGTTATCGATGTCATTGGTCTTATTAGTCACGAAAGATGCTGATATTTGGAGCCATTTCCAAAGCTGATACAGCAAACTTTTTACGACCTGCAAAATTCTCCCCTAGCTAGACTCCTGAAACGACGGTAAACTAAGTGATGGAAAAATAACTAATTGAAGAATATTGGAAAAAGCTGCATGACTTCCGAAATAACTTCTAATTGCTTTCGTGTATATTTATTGGAAATGGTGTAACTTTTGTTATATCTTTGTTATATCTATTAATCTACTTTCATCATCAAGTTTAGTTTTCTATCTGTAGGTTTCGCAGGTTTTTCACACCCTCCTTCTTGAGGGTGTTTTCCTGCAGTGGAGATTTTTCCCTGAGCTCTTGGCTTAGGTTTTTTTAATCCACAAAGTAGTTTTCTTCATTGTACTTTTTCAAGCTATCTCTCTCTTTTCCTGTCTCATATGACAAAGGGTTAGATGTAAGAAGAGACTTGTTAGTCTCAATCTCGCCCTGAATAAAGTCCTTTATTATTATTATATTATTATTATCTTCTTCAAAAGTATTGAGTTCGATTAATAATCATCTACTGTAAATTATTTTAGGCTCCAGTATGGCAGCCATATACTTTTTCATATATCTTTCTAAACCTTAATATTTGCAAGAGGTAAACTTCCAATCCTTAAATAAATTTAATTTTAGTTGATAGATTAATATTATTTCCTATGAGAGTAACGAGACTAAGGAGAATTAAGGGAACAATATCAATGACTAGTATTGATGAATTAAATTGATTTTATGGCCTAGTTACAACTCAATTACTCCAGGTAAACCTTATCATCCGTGTTTATGATTTTATATACACATGTAACCTACAAGCCACCTTTAGATGTGTGGCATGTATGATTTATTATTTATTAAATCTTATCAATTATTTCAGAGATTTCTTATGAAAGCGTGTATACGCGACATAAAATAATGACACCAAAAACTTTAACTTGAAATCGATACACCAGTGATTTGGAACACCGTTCGGTGGCTGGGAATTCGTTAAGAAATCTAACTGCCGTTCAAAATCTTTTTCGGTGCCAGATTTCATTAGAAACTATTTGTGCTTAAGAGACCCTTCCTTCAACGGTGAGATCTATAGTCGGAGAGACTTTCTCTTTTTCTCGCTGGAGATGAAAACGACCAGGAAAACCTCACTACTTTAAAGGAATGGAAAATTAAAGTTTATGTCATATAGGTGGATAAATTCATTCAGCTGAACCGTTACGAGAATTGACTATCACTTATGCTTTCGTCTTAGAGATGGCGGAAGAATCGAAGTAAAAAATGAATGAGGACAGAGCAATGTTGAAACGATGTCACGGGATGATATGTGAGATAAAGAAGGAAGAAATCTATTCAGAGCGATTATCTGGAGATAAAGTAAAGAGCGAGTAGCAAATACCCGTGACCTGAATGAAATATCAAATCGAGATCTAACCACCTGTGAACATCAAAGAAGAATTCAACAAACGCGTTGAATACTTGCACACATCAGATGGCCTTGAAGCAACTTTTAAAAAATCTGATATGACCGTATTCTGCAAAATGCAGCGATTCTAAGGATGTCAATGTTTTCCAGAATCCTATTGTTAGCCGAAACCTTTGCCAGCCCAAATGTTGCTATACAAAAGTTACTAAATCACTTAATATGAGTAAATTCTACAAAAAACCGTCTCTCGCAAGAAAGAATGGGCATTAACGATTTAGCTTATAGTATTTCTGTTTTTTTCCCCTCACGCATGCGCGTCATCTTCCAAAATTTTCGTTAGGTGAATCAGGTTTGGTAATTCCGGAATATTCGTTAATCTTTCGTTAGCTCAGATGTAGCCGAATATGCCACTGTTCCGAAAGAAAAGATTGTGTCAGTTAATATTTATGGGAAGTGTCTTATTACCTTTACAAATAAAAATGAAAAGTCTATGTTTATACCAAATAGTTTAACCTTTTAACAATACTGCAACTGGAATCTGATACAACTTATTATATATAGCAACGGAATGCTTTACTTCTGATACTATAAACTTCTATATAACTATCATTATGGTATAAATATTTCATAAATGTAGTGAGATTAAAAAGATTTCAGAACGTGTAGATAATATTCACGGGATTATAACAATAAGAATTAAATAGAAATGTGAAACGCAGGGTAGGAATTTACTCAGTCTTTAGGTGAAAGAAAGCGTATTGTGTAGTGTTCTGTCAATAATATCAGTACATGAAATTTAACACTCCTCTTAAGTTTTAATCGCGTCGATAGTAGGAGCAGTCGATTCAGGAACTCTATATATGACTGTTTACATGACGGTAAAGGATTTGACGATTAAAGAGGGTTCATGTACCTTTAAATCCTCCTCAATTTATACCAAAATTGTCATTATCTAGTTAAATAATTACAGGAAAAAATATGTACAGCTATTCGGTAAGCATCATTTCGATCCCCTAATACCAAACGTGGTAAAGACGACTGTCGGATTATATGTGTGAATGGGCTTTGAAATGAACGGGAGAATTAAAGGATATAAGACAAAACGTAACATTAACAGATTCCTCAATGTTTTGAACTTTAACAGCAGTATCTCTTTAATTATCAGTATTGCCTTTTATAAATTGCTACAGAGAGTTTTCCCTGTGTTTACAGCTTGCTGCCTTTTGTGCCAATCAAGCGTTTCTCCATTATTTTAGCCCAACGACTCGGAAACCTGTAGACAGGTGTTATCGCTCTCAGCGGAATACCTGTTTTGCATCCCAAATTTATTTGTCTTCAACGCGTGGGAAATCCGAACTTTATCGCCACACGTAATTCCTATTTTCAAGATAAACTGCGATTTGTAAATCGCTGATGCAACGGTACCGCAACGTCCGCGAGTTTAGCACATGCGAATTCAGGAAATTGCTGCATATCACGATATCTAAGCTACTTAAGTTATACGATATGGTACATCTCGAAATACCTGAGACTTCATTCCAAAATATCGTGGAGTGCCCTAGCACGCTTCAAGTAAAACTGCAGTTTCTACTACAAGATATATTTCCTTTACCGGACTCTGATACTGGTGATCCTTTAAAAAAATAGGTCAAAGTAGACATATTTTAGAATTATATTTCGATTGGTCCCAGAAATGGATTTGAGCTATCAGAGGCCCAAGGCGCAAGGATGAGATTCAGGTCCACACTATGGATTATGAGTGAAAAGTCGAATTTTTCATAAAATACACAAATATACATATCATACAAATCCCAATCGCTTAACTTCTGCAGGAAATAAAAATCTTTTGAATTAAAATACGTAGTATTTCTATTCATTACAATGAATGTTGGATAGACGTTTTGTTTTATATAGTTACCCCAGCAATTAAATATATTTTATAAAACACTACCTAGACTTGCTCAACAAATATGAAACTCTTTCTTGAAGCGATAAAACAGAAAACATTTTTATTGAAAATTTATTAGCACAGTCGTATTTAGGCCCACATGTGGATGGGGACCCCAACTAGTACCTATTGCGCCTTATTATAAATCCGCCCCTGATTGGTCGAATAATATCCACCATCAGAATCCGGTCGAAATAAACGCAGTTTGTAAAAATGTGAATACAGTTTAATGTTAACCATTAGCCTAATAAATTATATCTGAAACATCAGTGTCCTGCCAATTGCTCGCCGGAGTATTCCTCGACGCAACAAATGCCCGCCACATATGTAAAATTTTTGTTGAAGGACATGATACACGCGGGTGAATCCGCAATGATTCAGTCACGATAGGGCTATTTAATGGTTCTGGTCGAGTTACTTGGGTGAGGGGTAGGATAGCTATGCCAATTCTTTTGTCGCTTGCGTTATTGCACTCACTTTTCACATGTAAACCTTATTTCTCTACCTATCCTGTACATACTTAAGGAGGAACCTAAATATTTTAGTATTATTTTAAAACTTTTTCGACAGCTTAGGTCATTTTGCATGTAGTCCCCCGCCGGGATTCGAACCCAGGACCGCTTTCATCGAATCGAACGCGTTGCCCACTTGGCTATCTGGAAGCCCCTATATATTTTATTCGTAAAATAACCCATATAATAATAATAAGGTCTTTATTAAATTATTTTATTCGTAAAATAACCCATATGATAATAATGTTTTTATTAGAGGCGAGATTGAGACTGAAAAGTCTTTTCTTCCATCTAACCTTTCGTCAATAATTTTATGTACATAAAGACTTGTGTGTAGGTGAAAAGAAATAGAGAGGAAAACTTTAGAAGGAGTGGATGTAAAAAAAACCTAAGGTGATATCTTAGGAAAAATATCCACAGCAGGAAAACACCCTCAGAGAAGGGGGTGTGAAAAAACTGCGCAAACCTACTGATAGTTCATGCTAAAAGATGTTTAAGAAAGCTGTGTATAAGAAGGAAATTACAAAATCAATAGTAATATAACAAAATTACAAATTAATAATAAAATAAAATAATAAACAGGAAAAACTGCAATAATAAACCATGAGGAAATAATTGATAAGACAGAAACATCAGATATAACATTCAAACGAAATTACAAAAATAAAATAACATAAAAAAGTGGTACTCTTAATAACATAAAAAAGTGTATACTCGTATACCATTGCAGAAACATTTTGCTCTTAATTTTTAGCTTGAGCTCCTTGCCATTTCCTAAGCTTTGAGAAGTTATCAAAGGAGAGGGAATGTTGCCATCTAGATCTACTGATGCACTTACTTATGCATATCTCTTTTATTATTAGAGTTTTTCAGGGAGCACATGTATGGAAATATAGTTTATATATAGGCCTAATGCCTCGTGTTCTTTCATAACTGGACGTAGAGACATTAATTAATTCGTGAATATTCATGAAGGAAGGTCTTTTAGACGTATTTTAGAAATTACAATAAATTTTCATTCAAATCAGTGGCACCTTTACGATTAGGTAAATCAATTCAAGAGGCTCTCTGTTTTAAAATATGGTCTTGAAACATGGTAAATATTGGATGTAACGAATATACTATACTATAACATATTATATAGTATAATATCACCGTTATCTATGTATGCGATTAGTGTAGACTATTAAGCGGTTTTTGTCGATACAAAATATATATTTCTTAGGTCTGCAGAATTCTATTCTAGCTGGAAATATTTCAGCCGATGTGCCACGTACTCCTACCGGTCTGTAGCTCGTTTTTCTGCATCTATAATGGGGTTCTATACTTGTATCAAATGTAGTATTTGTATTTTCTTTCATGGGATTTCAGAGCGAAACCAATTGTAAGCGTTCCAAGAATTCCGATCAAATACAATTAATGAAAATCCCTGTGTTTATCCAACACCCCCTTTTTCTAAACGCAGTCGACATGTAATTCTTTCATGGTTAAGAGACTATTACAAGTTGTCATCCATCTTTAAATGAGCAAGGCATTTCTTGAATAATACGGATGAAGATAATACGGATGCGGAATATATAATGAATTCCAAAATAGAATTAATAAGTTTCCTGTGGGACCTAAATAATACATAGTCAGTCAGGGATAGCGGTAAGAAGTTTGCGGTTAAATAAGGTAACATTAAAGGTGGTATTAATACAGTAATTTTCAAATAAAAAGCTTTTATTCATTTACCTCCACAAGAAATCAGTTTTGCAAACATAAGATATCGATTTTTTTTGCTGCTGTGCCTTAATAAATGAAATTCTTTCGGCTGAGTTTTTTGGTCTTTTGTTGAAGAACAAGAAAATAAATCTTTCATTTTTCCAAATCTTATCAAACTTTTTGGTATTAAATTATAATTACTCCTCTTCCGCTTTTTCTTCCTCCTCAATGACGTCATCGGTATCAACTACGTCGCGGTATGATTAACACATTAAAAGGAAGAAATAGCTTTCGTTCTCAATATATCACAAATTCTCTCATCCTTATGTTTTCAACTAAACTTTTTATTAAACTTAAAGCGAACTTTTTCGTTAAAAGTGACACTCTGATGTACGGTTTCGCTTTGGGTCCCGTCAAAAGTTCAAATGGTGTAAAATGAAGCTTTAATTTCTTCGGTTCGCTATATTTTATTTCGAATCTCACGTGGCAATTTCCAGGTCCAAACCATCGAATTCCGGTTTCGCTAATCTCAAGTTTCCAATTAAATTAAACTCAATCTCTTTGAGCCCCGGAGAACATTTTGAGATTTTGTCGTTAATGATTTGTGAGAGGAAGTGGAATCCCGTAATAAAATGCGTCTGGACCAGGGAGATATTATATACAGCTTCCGGCTCCGGAGAAAGAGGCAGAGGTCGTGAGGGGTCTTCCTTCCTTGGAACGGAACCAGAAGATGCGGACAGACGAGGGCTCCTTGCGCCCCCCCCCCCTCCCCCACACGGGGGCGGAGAGCTCGTTGCAATCGATCTGAGCGTCGACCTAGGAGAGAGTCGCGCGCCAAAGGCCGTAGAGGATGTGACGCATTCTGTTACGTCACCGCCGGCGGTAAGCGCCATGTTTTCGCGGCTTGGGGAAGGGAGGGTTAGTGGTCGAGTCGCGTTCTCATTCGGCACGGCCCTGTGCCACGTGCCTCTACGTCTGCGGTAGAATTGTCCAAGTGTAAATTGGTTATAAAGACCTTAGGAGCTACTGATGTTGGTATTGATTAGTATGTGGGATGTATGTCCTCAGAACGTTCTCTTGTGGATGGAATAGCTCCAGAGTGGAGCTAAGACGATGTCCAGTTGACGATCAGTTTTATGATTGGGTTTGCCAAGAATGAAATTCCCGAAAAATGCGTGAAATTGTTTCATTGTCATGGCCCCTGCATCTTATGACGCCAGCAATGCATGTTCTTTAATGCATACACCGCCAGGGGCGCTTGTGAAGTAGAGCGTGTCTTTGCTGTACCATCCAAAATGCAACACTATATATTCCAAAGTTATTTAACAACTAAATTCAGTAAACCACAACTTTTATTGTCATTCCGCAAGTTAAAGATATTTTATCAAAAATTTCTTATCATAAAGTCGTTATCTTTTGCGAATTAAAAATAAAATTATCAATTTATCGGCGCTAAAATTAGTTTAAAATTAAATTAGAACTTTTAATATGATTGACCTAAAGTTGACTCCCTTATTACAAGTCCTCAAAATTTTATGCTTAAATTTAGTGATGCTTGGTTTACAAAATACCTTAAGGGAAGTTATGTTCTCATTTCACTTAAAAAATAGAAAAGCAGTCTTCACTTAAAAAGTTAGAAAAGCAGGTATCCTTGAATTTCAAGAAGACTATCGTGAAAAGCAAACATTTCGCAGAAAAAGAGTGAAAATGATGAAGAAGAAACCTCAAACAGTAGAAACATAATTTAGGGTTTCATCGGTGATTAAGAGACCCAATCATACCTACTTCGATAAAAATGTTCCAAAGCTAATATACTTCCACTGAAATTCAAACTTTCCCAGTTTTTGATTGAATATTGATTTTGGATTCCAGCCCTTACTGAAACTTTTTTATGCTTTTTTGCGATAGTAAATGAGAGTTGAAAGTTGGAATGGGAATCCAATTTCAGCCAGGAAATAGCCGAGTAAGAGAGATATTATTTGATTTTTTTCAGCATTCCTGTATTCAAATATTACAATTAAGTATTTTATTAGATTTCAAGATTACGAGTTAAAGAGGATTTTACCTTATAATTCTTATATATGGAAAAAATACCGATCCTCCGAACTTGAGTTTCTAGGAACGTAGTACTTATTTTAAAAGGGCTATAGCACGCTTTCTTTTTCCTATCGAACTATGATATTTCCTTTCCGCCGATTTCTTTACATTTTTGGCTGCTCGATAAATTAAACTCATAATTTTCCGCTCATCCTCTTCAATCGAACTATGTGCTTCCTTAACCTTGGAAAAATATTCGCTTTTATACGTATCCCTAATAATTTCGGTGCCAAAAATTTACTTTGGAGAGTATCTTATTGTAGCATAATCTCCGATTTGCAGTAATTCCGAGTAAATTAGCCAGTTTTATTGCTACTCCTCCCTTTTCCAACTAATCTGCCCTGTCTCCTAGTTCCGTCATTTTTAAGATAAATTTCGTACTCTTGAAAGTTATTTACTTTTTCAGATTAGTAGCTTTCCCTTCTTTTTTCCTTAGTTTTTTAACGCTTACGCCCATTTCGCAAATATAAATTCGCGAAGTGGAGCATTGGAAAAACTAATCCAAAACTTAGGTTAGAAACGGATCAAAAGATCATTAATTGAACAAGGTTATAGAAATCCCTTATAATCTCGCATTTGTAAATTTTGAAAGTTTTTTCGTTTCCCTTTTTTTGGCTTCTCATACCCAGAAATTTTTTCAGTATCAATTGTCATTGGAGAGTTCAAAGACCGAAAGAAATGAAGCATTCATATTGCACTTTATGGAAATTATGCAAGAAATATTGTGACATTATTTACCTACTAAAAATAAGTATCATTTATACAGCATTCAATGAAGCATTCATATCGTACTTTATGGAAATTGTGCAAGAAATATTGTGACATTATTTACCTACTAAAAATAAGTGTAATTTTTGCATAATTTTCCTTTGTAACTTTTAAAATTAGTAATTACTATAAGTAGGTCTGCGTATTTTTTTTAATTACTTACCTTGTGGGTTTTCCTGCAGTCTTTTTTTTCCTACCTCATACTCCACTTCTTTATGTACAACTCCTCCCTTTTTTTCTATTTCTTTACTTTCTCTAGTCATATTTATCTTTAAGTTACGTAGCAAAAACTTCGGCGAAGATTTATATGGATGAGAGTAGTAAATAGCATTAAGAGGTGTTTTTATTAACCATTCTTATTTAGTAACAAAGTTAAGTTACAAATTACTTTTTCCGTTTTTCATACAAAGCCGTAAGTAGAGAGATTGAAAAAGAGACTGTCTGGATATTAAATTGCCCACTATTTTAATCTCTCGCAGAGTTTGTCTCCTTTCGCTCCAATTCTTTTCTTGGTCCACCAGAGCTCAATGATTGGAAGTCTGAGGACACTATCTTGGGGTAAACAACCCTTATCACGGCTATCAGCGACCGAATTTTTATGACCTCAAACTATTTTATACCTGTAATTTCTTAGTCATCAAGTTTTGCCGAATCGTTTATTTACAAGATTTTACGATTTATCTTGAAATTATAGCATTCAGAGCCGTTTTAAGGAAAAAGAACTGGAGCTGAGATGAAATTCTTTGGAAAAAAATATATCACGGTACTATTTATGTTACGTTAAATCTGATTCATGCTTTGACTTTGACTCTGATTGACTAGACTTGATTGAAATTTGACTCTGCTTGCATTGCAAAACTCGTGTCATTTTTCATACGAATGGATCTCAATAAATAGCACTGAGAATTAGAGGTGTGCGAACATTCTAAATATCTAATAGAATCGAATTATTTGTACTGTTCCACAATAATTTCGACATCTGCAAAACTTCAAATCAAAAAGAAATGTAAGTGGCCGTAATTATGTTTCCGTTACTCATTTTTGTTTCTTTTATCGGTTATCAACACATTCCTTGATTAAAGTGAGTATGATTGAAAAATCATACCTAATATGAAAAATTTCCTTAACTTTTTATATATTTGCAATGCTATTTTAGTGAAAGGCGATTGCAATTTGAACAGAATTCGAATATTTAATAGATTCGATTCAAATTTTAATAATTTAGTCAATTCGATTCGAAGTGATAAAGGACGAATTTGCACATCAATACTGAGAATACATTTATGTTTATTGAATAATATTTTTAACAGTCGGTTTTTCAAATAAAATATTTTATGATGGATGGCCTCTAACAATTAATCAGTACATACTTTCTAGATTTAGGTTTAATTTTTTAGGTATTCGCTAGAGGTAAATAACTCTTTGTATTTTGAAACATTGAGGTAGCATTTTAAATCAGATCTTAAAAACCTAAAGTGCTAAATCCGTAAATTCTGAGGTAATGGCGTATCTGTATTTAAAATTTTGGGTCGATTTGCTTACATTTAGTTCGTTAATATAATAAAGTAAATTTATTTCGATGAATTAATAGCTAGGCCCTTAGATGGTGGGACAAGGCTATCTATATACATAGATACGAATTACGATGAATATATTTCGTTGTGACAGCATTTATTCAGATATAACTGTACTTATAACTTGACGTGAGGGATATTTTACAACCTTTTGTGTTCGGGACAGTTTGTGAAAGAGAATGCTTGATTCATTGAGGTAAGAGTCGAACCTTTCGTAGGTGCCCATGCGAGACGTAATCCGCACTAAAGTTGTAAGCTCGGGTGTTTCGCCTTGCATCACTTAACATATTTAATATTCGACATGTTAGGGTGTGGCGTTTAATCCCTCATCCACCTCCGTCCACAAGCGACTTCATCGTCGGAAACTCATTAGTTAACTGGAGCGAGGACGTCCGAGCGAAGAGTCCGCGGTTTGTGCAGGCGAAAGAATGACATCTACCGCCGTAAAAAACGACTTCTTCGGGTGGGACGCCCGCATCGAATTCTCTTCCAATGATCCGAACGGTCTCTTTCGTGACACAATTTTCGGGACCGCGTGACGCAGAGCGCGTGACTTAGAGGCTTACCAAACGCGTCACGTGAATTCGGAGAATTTTTTTCTGTGGGAGGGATGGGAGAAAGGTGTGGATGGGAACATAGCCTACCCACGTGATCGCGCCTGCTCTTTATGGCTGATATAAAAAGTGTGGAAATCTTCAAGAAAATGTTTTACGAAATTTTATCTCCTATGCCGGATGGTTTCTCTCATCCGTTCCAACATAACTGAAATTATTTTTCATACGCGTTACGCTTATTCTTTCTTTAAAACTCTGCAGTCATAAATGCTTCAAAGTCATCGCATTAATTTGTATGTACAGTAATATGTACCTAGGTCAACGCTTCATTCCTGCGAGCGATTTTTTTGGCTAAACTATGCTTAATAATGGTAGTCGTGTTTTTATCAGAAGATTTGACTCTAATCTTACCTGTCTTATCCACACTTACCTCATTTTCAGCCTATTATACCACTCTTGTACATTCATTCATTATCTAAAGGCAAAGCCTTCTCGCTGCAGCCAAAAGGTACTATCTTCTTCCATTCTCTTGTAGGGCTGGTAACAATTCACCATTATTCATGTAGATACTCTCCTTTGGTCGTTCTCTTCCTTTTTACCTTACAATTTTTCCTCTAAAACTATTTCAACAACCGGTTATGAAAATCTGACTCTCCTTTGCTCCATTACAGTCACCAGTTGTCTCCCTTGTTTTAAAATTTCGAGATTTTTTTCCTTTCGGCTCAATTAATCTTCAGCATTCTTCTTCTCATCCACATTTTTACAAACGGGATATGTCAGTCTGTCTTAAATTCCAACATTCGCTGCCATAAAGTAAAGTGCTCCAAAGGAATGTTTCCGCAAACCTTTATTGTCAAATCCATTTTTTAGCAAAATACAATTGTAGTCATATACATTGTCCATTGTAAAAAAACGATTACAAATAACTATACCCTAACCGGAATTCAATCCCGGGACGTATATGCTATTAGGTTTTCACGTCACGACTACGCCACCGGGGATGACGCTTCTAGAATGACCAAAAAAGAAACAAAGAGAGATGGTTGCTGCCCATTTTTTTGCAATGTTTGCGAGCACTTTAGTATTTGGCTTCTCCTTAGGTGTCGCTATTCGATGAAAATATGTCATCAACGAACGACTGACCATCACTAGGCGAAGCGTCACTCAGATTAATAATCCCTCTTAAGAACAAGGGATTGAATATTGACTATATTCCTTCGCAGATCTTTTGAATCGCTATTAAAAAAGAATGACTTGACGAAAATGAAAATCGGTAATGAAAAAGGAAGAATGCATAGTATCGTAATTTCACTGAAAGGGAGTGCCGTTACGTTGCCAAAAAAATTTCTTTAAAAATCTACCAATACATCCATTTCAAAGGTTTTTATGAATTACTCTCGGATATTAATATGTTATGTCTATTCGCTTCCTAAATAAGAGAAGTCCTCATTTAATTTCTTATAGTTAATGTTTGACTTCCTCATTTAATTTCTTATAAGTCCTCATTTAATTTCCTTTATCCTAAGTCCTCATTTAATTTCTTATAGTTAATGTTTGACTTTGATACATACAAATTTATTTGAGAAAGAAAATATTAAAGATGTATTAATTTTTTTTCAATAATTTAAAGAAAATACTAACATTTTTCCGCAAAATTGATAATTTTTATGCTCTTGACTGAACTACTGAAATGCTATATTTAATAATATTCGTAATTAATATGATTCATTTTCTTTTTTATGTGTTACTATCTTCGATATGCTACTTACCGAGTACACTTATTCTGGGGTACTTTTATTCAGTTATCCAGTGGAGCATTCGTCTACTGAATCGATGCAGATTAAAAATATCGTAAGACTTAATACTTACGCGTGCTATATCCTTTGTTTATTTTTTTTTTGGAAGCTTAAATATGTATGTCATAGAATGAGTATCATAATATCATTAAAAATATAATTATAATATTATTAAAACAATTTATTGTATTTTAATAACATTAAGGTATTTACAAAGTATATTTTATCTATATTCTATTTATTTTACTAATGCTTTTACGAGATAGTATATATATATTCAAATGTAATGTTTATTTTTCTATTAATACTGTGTTATTCCTTCGAAGAAAAGCTAGGCACTTAAAACTCAATAGAAAATAGAAGTGATCCTGAAGCAAAATCGATCACACCTTTGAGATTTGAAAATAAGTTTGATTTAAAAAATTTACGGATAACCTCAATATAGAATAAAGTTGTCCCAGTGCGAGGAATTTCCCTTTATGTTCCCTCAAATATTATCTCGTTTTCGTCATTTTCCAAGATAAATATGCATAGATTGTGCTTTCGGCGCAAACGTAGAAGAACGAAAATATTATTTACTTAAACCTACTATATTAATTAATTCATTCGCAGTCGATCTTAAATTCCCTTTATGAAATTTAAAAAAATTGTTCAGAATCCGAATTTGAAATTTTCGATTTTACCCAAAAAAAAATCGTTGACCGAAAGCAATGAAGATTCGATTGAAATCATTACTGCGTCTAATCAACCTTCACTAGTCTGACGTAATAATAAGTACGCGAAGATGAAAGAAGACATAATGAGGAGAATTGATCTACTGTTAGTATTTTTCCATTGACATTGACATTTTACCTGAGTAGCCGTATCTTCTGTATTATCGTAAGTGATATTTAGCTCCTATTTTCTGCAAATAACATAAATCGATCTCACAGGTAATTGCTTATATTTTAGCTGAGAAGAATGCCTGCTTCGTAAAAATAAAATACACTCTCCGCATCGGCAAACGTAACAATCTCGCTGAGACATCTGCCGCATTTATCACAGCATTAGTGTACGCAAGAGCTATCTCTTGTTGACCTCGTACTCGGATGAAAGTAAATATGTGAAGAAACGAGAACCTTCAACGAAGACCATCACGATAGTACAAGCAGCGTCTGCGTTACGATATCTTTTTGGCGTGATGAATTACTGATTTTCTTTTACAAAAGTTGCTAAAATCGAAAAGGAGCACTTCTTTCTTGCCCAATATTTTTCCATCTTAAATTGTGTTGTTCGATTTTTTTGCGACGCTAAATTAGTGCCGTATTAAGGTGAAAACTGTCCTAAAATATTTAAGAATGGTTGGTGAAAATTAACAGTTTCTCATTATGAAGCTAGTAGGTGTTCATTAATGAAAGTTAGTTTCTTTTATTACGTTGCCTGTGCGGAATTTTATCCCAAACATAAAATTTTCTATAAAATTCTATTTAACACCGTAAAAAATATATCGATAAAACATGAATATAGGTATAAAATTATAAAATACAAATCGTTTGTGTTATGTCGTATTTTTTATTGAATAAGACCTAAACAAATGAAAACTCTTGACTTTGAAGATGAAATCTACTTATTGGATTCATTTTTATACTGATAAAAGTACATGGAAAACTTTTTAATCTTATTCAGTTTTGTCTTAGCGTGCTAAATTAGCTGAAGTTAACTACTTACACTAAAAAGGAAGTATTACCGGCGATAACTGATTTGAAAGAATATTTTCATTTTCGATCGAGAATAAGTGCTATTTTGACGCCGATTTGGAACTTAAAATGCCAGTAGTAATAAACCAGTTATGTAAATAAAAAGCTGTGTCGGAGAAAAATGTCAGATCTATGAAGGAAAACGTCATTACCATTGGGCATGAATTATTTCGAAAATCAGTTGATAAACGGATTTCCACATTCCATTTGATGGTATCCCAAAAGAAGCCCCTCTTAATTAAGCCTTAATTATTTCTTTTGATGCGATAACATAGAAAGACGCCTTCGTGTATAGTAAACGAAGTCTTCGTATGACGAATAGATATTAATTAATTTTCGTGACAGTCAAATCAAATACTTCCAACGAAAGAGATACGAAAAACATAGATACATACATACATGTCTATATGTGTCTATGTGTCTTTTTCAGGAAAACAAGACTGATTTCCACCAATATTGGGCATTATTACGCCAAAATTGGCCGGGACCGGTGTTGCTTTTTGTTTTTTTTAGATATTTAGTTTATAGTATTGATGGTTAATAGTGGGTCTTTTTACCTCAATATTAATTTACTTTTACCCCAATGAAAATCTTTAAATAAAAATGTATACGTCCCTCCATGGTTTAACTACGCCACTGGATAGTAAATTTCCAAAAGGCACTCAAACAGTGGTATTGAAAGTCGAATCGTAAAAAATTACCGAAAACCACTCCGTAAAACGCTGGTTTTCGAACACAAAAAGTATCGCCTACATCTCAAGGCAATTTCCCTTCACGCCAATTCCTGTTCGCACATCTAAGCTACCGATGAATTTCATAAATCCTTTATCCATTTTCGAATCCACGAAAAGTATCCAGCATGACTCTGTCAAAAACAGAAAATTAAATTGTGAAACCAAAGAAAGAAAAATCAACAAAACCGGTGGCGGCGAACAACACTTCAAACGTCACAACCACGTTCCGCAGCGTCCGAAAACAAAAACATCCCAGTTCCGCACGAAGGGAGCACAACCGCGCCGTCACTTCCAGCAATCCATAGAGAACCAGGGGATATTAAAGCCGCGTTCTTCTTCGCTCTTCCTCTTATATCGCGTCTTATTCTGGGGCAAAGTCCGGTATCTCGTCCCGTTAGAGAAGCGTTGCCCTCCGACCTCGGCGGAGAGCGACCGACCCGCGCGCGCGCCAAGAACAGAATGTTGGTTGGCGGCGGAGCCTCCTTCCGTCTCCCGCCAACTCCCCGTTGTCTTCCCCGCCAATCCGCCCCGGGGACTCCTTTCCCCACATCACTTCCCTCCGCGGCTGAGTTTCCGGCACATGCGTGAATCGATGGCAAGGTAGAGAGAGTGGTAACTCTTTCCACGACGGAGGAAATTCACTTTACGGATTGAATCCTTCCATTGTTTTCTTTCGAACGAGGAAATTGATATTCCGAGGACCGGGGCATCCTTGAGACGGTGGCGCGAAAATGCATTGATTCCGTGACAACGATGAGCAGAAAATTATTTTAATTGTTGAATGGCAAATTTTCCTTCAGTAATACTAAATTGTCCTCGTCGCTTTTTCTTGTGTAGTTCAGTTCAATATTGCATATCTTGATAAATAATATTTTTTGTCTTTAGGTACAAGATAGGCAAGATGCATCTTTCATTTATTTTCGTCTCAGGTTTCGCCTCTTGTTCTTGGTTAGCATAATATAAAAGCTTTTCAAGTATGAGTGATACTGAATAATTGTATTTACCTTGTTAACTTTTTACTGTGTGTCATGAAAAGTGTTATTCATAGGGTCTTTGTGCTGCGTTTACGCATATGACTCCTCATCTTACCTATTAAGCCACATTCCGTCTCCAAAGCTACTGGTAGAGGAATGAATTTCATACAGGCGCCTGGGAGAATGCTATACAGACAGAGACATCGGTATTTCACCAATTCTACACAGATATCTTTAACCTTCTAGTTACGTTGATGTATTGTTAACACCCTGTGTTAACTTTTATTGTAGCCGTGAGTCTCCAACTAACAATCTTTTGCAATAGCTTCAAAACAGCAAGATTCAACAATCTTCAAATAGCAGTTTATCCTAGTCCAGAAGGCTTTCAAGTCCTATCAGTTGATCCAATTTACATTCGATTTTTTCCTCGTTCCATCCCTTTTCGAATGCTGCTCGATTTATCTCTGCCTTTCAGTTGCTTCGGTAACTTAAGGTCAGAGATAAGCAGTGTAATGAGAAAACGTGATAGTTCCCAACATGAGTTAGCCCACGTTAAGGTTACCTGAGAGCCCCCGCAGTGTAACAAATTGGGAATCTTTTAATCTCATTAAGATACCTCTTGTCCCGCTGTGAGCAGGGAAAGTGAAGGTGTACAAAAATACTCGAAACTTATTAACATGTTAGAAGAATCCCCCAAAGGAAAAGTTAAAGCTTTCGCTCTTGTTCCGGAGACAAGGACAAAGAGATTTTGATCCCTCGGGTAATGCGGAGGTTCTTGCGGAGGCGGTAGAGGATGGGAGGAACGTTATATCTCAGCGATTAATATAAATAAATCACAGGCAGAAAGAAACGGAGGATGAAACGTATAGATTAGCAAGAATATTGTGGCCGTTAGAGAGTCACGTAACTGGCAAACGCAAGGGAAATGTTAACTAGAAAAATCTTTTAATTCTATATGTCATAATATCTTTTTTATTTAAACAGCAGCCAAATAAATATAATAAAAATTTGTAACAACTTTTAGTACATTTAATATTTAGTTACTAATCGTTAACTTTACTATTTTAATGGTTTTCTTCTAGAATATTCTTTTATTTCTTAAATAATTTATATTATCCGTGAATTAGGTATTGTATTATTCAAAACAGCTTTTTACATCACCATCCCATGTGGTCTAGTGGCTAGGATATCTGGCTTTCACCCAGAAGGCCCGGGTTCGATTCCCGGCATGGGAATATTTTTTATGGGTTAGGAGAACAATTATTGGCTTAAAGTTGACAGATAAATTTAGGAATTAGGAACGAACAAAATCCTTGAAGTGAACGAGGGAAGAATGTAGAGTCAACGTAAGTAAAATTTGGATTGATCAAACATTAGTAAGATATGCCTGGTTGCTAAAGAAACTTAACTTCATATAGAGAAATCCATGTATCTTCGTACAGAAGAAATTTATTATTCCGAACGGTTTAGGCCATCTTCAAATAAAATTTAAATCTCGGTACAGCTATTTAAAGAACCAAGATTGAAGATGGAAGAATGACAACTAGGTCCTGCGAAAGTAGATTACCGGTGATGATGAGCAACTATCCACATAACAGAGGTTTGCGTGATTTGATAAGAGTAAAAGTTGAAATGGGTCCTTAAAAAAAAATGTGATTCTGATCCATTAATTTTGCAGTCGCTCAGAGAAAGCTATGGATTTACTGAGGAAAGTCTGTTTCAAAATTCTTACGTAAGAATTTTTCTTATGAAGTAAGTCTTGTTCCAGTAATATTTAACTATCTATTCCTTCTATATAATATATGAAATTGCGAGAATTATAATTCCAGCTAATTTTTCAAAGCTCTAAGAAATTATATATTTTCTTGCTTTCTAAGTGCGGTAGTTCGTGTATCTTTATTAATGTTTTACAAGGGAATTTCATGTCTCCACTCCGTCCCCCCCACTGGCAGAGACTGAAAGGCTGTGAACTGAAATGTTGGTGATTATAAAAACATTCATACCGTGTATTGTTTATTGTATATTATCCCATAAGATATTTGATTATATTTTCTTGAGATTTAAGTGACCGAAAATTTAAATTCTTTGGTAACGAAATAATAAAAATGTTTGAATGCTGCATAGCAAATGTACCTTTTTCGCATAGATCTAAACCAGTGGTTCTAAACCTTTTCAGCTGTTGGCACCCCTTGAATTATCCCTATGTGTTTTCATAGCCCTTGAGGCAATAAAAATATTTTGTGAATTACGGAGAATAACATAAGGCTATCTGTATTGGAAATGTAAATTATAAAGGAAAGTTGGCCCTCTAAACTCTCATAAAACTTCAAAGCAATTGGTCTCTTACATTTTTCTCTCTCTCTAACTTTTTTCGAAAGCAATTCCAGTTTTATCATAACGTCTCGCACCCCTGGTTAATAACCATTGATATAAATGATTGGCAATATCGAAGCAACATTCTCGTGTTTTAATGTATCTTCACGAAATTAGGGTTGTTAAGACCAGGAGATCGAAATTAACTTGCTACTGTACAAATAAAGTAGAAAAGTATAGCGTATCTATGAAGTAAAGTAGCTCTATCAATAAAAAGATTACTTGACAGGATTACTTTCGGCTAGTAAAGTTCCATCTGAAAAGAAAAAAATGTGGTGTTGAAATTAATATTTCACATAAGCAGGTTTAGTATCATAAGCACCCAGATTATCAATATAATGAATAATATTACATATAAAAACACAGGAGAACTAAATGCCCATTATAATCTTTTCAGCCCTCTTCTCTTCTTCTGTGGGAATCAACTAATATAAATTTGTAGTCTAATTATTCTAGTTCTTCGTTTTTATACTTGATAGTTATGTTCTGGTTTCCTTCCTTTGCAATACACATTACTTTACTTTTCTTTACATTTATTGCCATTTCCTTCCTTGTGAGTTCATCTCCGAATTCAGCAATACACCTAGTGAAATTCTAGTAGTAAAACAGTATCATATCATAAACGAAGAGACTGCAATAAAGTTCACTGACTGATCGATGAACGGGCAATGTAGTACCAATTAAATGTCAGGGTCAATGCCGAAATGGATAAAGAATTGGTTTGCGGAGATGACGAAACAGTGGGTTAGTTTTGTATCTAGTACCGGGAACTTTGAGTATTTCCGAGGTCATTTCCTCAAGTGTTTTCCTTGATAAGTCATAATAAAAGTTTTGGGAAAGTCCCGTCGCACTCTTATCCGTTAAAGCAGGATATTACCTCAGTGCGCCAAATATGTTCTTAATGCTAATTTTATGCTGCAGAATTGATTTCGACGGTGCTTAAAGTCATGTTGAATAGAGTACCGCTGAGCATTTCATTGGTCACTTTTTAAATGATGCAATTCTAGCTCTTTAGGGTTGTGTGTGTTAACCTGAGAGTACGTGATGTTTGATATAGGTATACTTATTTATGTCGAAGGAATACGTTCTGTGCAGAATGAGAGAGTACTTTGTTATTTGCTTAAGTAACTGGAATCTCCTCATCAGTCGTTGATGCACTCTTGATATGATGTTAAAGTACATGTTTTTGTTAATAACGCGTGAATTCCTAACTTCAGATCACATACATACATTCTGGACATAAAAACGCTGCTATGAAGGAGAATAATCAGGTCTTTTTAAAAATTAACTAATACATTACATTACTTAACTAAAGAAATACTCATGTTCACCTCACTAAAAATCTATTATAAACCAGAGAACGGATGTTATCTTACAACTATCGAAATATATTTTATTTGTACGAACAGTAATACGAAAAATTTCCGGAAACCACATTCACCCACTCCGTCGTGTCGTCGTATCTGAAGAAGTACGGAATATTTAACTCGCACCAAACAAAAGATTAAAGTAGAAGCCGCTTTGGTGCTTGAACGGATGTTTTCATTTGCATTTCATCGATTGATACCAATTTGTTTGAGTTTAGTTTGACCAGTTGATTCACATTAATAATGCGGTTCGCACGCATATTTCAGCAAAAAAACAACAGTTTTTCATTTCTTTTATTTCTCGAAAGAATTGATAACACTGTTACGTTAAGAATATATTGGAGATCAAGCTGCGGCCTGTATAAGTAGCGATAGCACAGCACACACCCCAACCACAACGGTGTAAAATGTGTACTAAGGACACGTTAAAAACTCCTAAAGGCCGTAAAACCAATGAAGCTAGAACTCCAACCCAGTATAAAAACCTTATACGTATTTCGGCAGCTAAGCTGCCATCCTCAGAGGTGAACCAAGGGTTTTCACCTGTGATTCCCTGCACACTAAATACACTACAGACCTGTATGAAAATTGAATTTATTGGTCCACGTCCCTGAAGTTCAAGATTTTCTACGTAAGCTTCGGAGATCACTTATTTAACGCACTGCATACGATAAACATATTGAGATATACGTTGTTTACTGGAAATCCGTCGGAAAAACAGTAAAAGCGTTAGTTAGGTCATCGTTTTATCTTTACAAATGCGATTTCAAACATATCTATGAAAATATTTATTTATTGCTCCAAGGAACTCGAATTACGCCGCAAGAATACGTGATGAAACTCTTCGTGAGCCCCATAAAAATAGTTTTATATGCACTTGAGTACATTTACACTTTTTTTCATTACATTTCAACACAGAGAAGTTTCGCCGTTATTTATGTCTGTCAAGCTGTGACCATAATGGTTCCATGTAGAAAAATTGAGAAGCGCTGCATGGAAGTGCTCTAACAGCAAATCTAAGTTGAAGAGGCGAGGATCCTGCCTTTCCAGACGTTCGATACGGGACTTTCGAGTCTTCGTAGCAGAAATACTCGTATTTGAAGAATATAGTTGAGCTGTATAATGAAGGAAAGAGAATTGGTACTTTTTTCCACAGATTTATTAAAAACACGACCGGTTTCGACGATTGATCGACATCTTCTGGTGGAGATTACAATAAAACAAGAAAATATATTTATTTTATTGTAATCTCCACCTGAAGACGATCATTATACATGATGGATTTCCACACAATATCGCCTAATTCTGTGAACTTCATAGTGGAGCAGTCTTTCTACAACATCAAGTGGATATACAATGGGAAATATTGTTCTTAGATTCGTAAGTCGAGTACTTTTTCTTCGTACCATTTTGGTATTCAACTATTTAAAAAAAGGTAATAAACACCACTCAAGTGCCATCTGACTGTTTTATTTGCTTTCTAATTGTTTCTTATGAGGCCGAATTGACCATTCCGATTAAAATAGATTCCTCGAACCTTGTTTAGACTATCAAAAGAATCAAAAGTAGATGTTAAACATAAAAATAGTTGATTGCAAATTCTATCAAGTTAATTATTTAATTAGCACTATGCAAATCCTATGGTCGTAACAAAAATATTCTCTGTGCTACCGATGACTTTAAGTGATTCAGTGAATGGAACGTTATCAATACGAGAAACTTCATGCACAAGGAATCCTCACTAACGCAGAAAGCCTGTAAAGCAGAATAAAATATGAAACCAATGTGGGGACACGGAAAGGCTTTTAAGTTTCTCGGAATTCATTATTACTCTGAATCTGAAGAGGGAATATTCTGCGGTATTAGCTCTTCTTCCTTCTCGGATCCTGCATGCGGTCGGGGATATCTCGCTAAGCTGGGCTATCTTTCTCTTCCGCTCACTGAGGCTACTGCTCGAAACTACGTCGCATATGCACTCTTGGGATGAATTTACGATCTGAGGGCTACTCGTTGCTGACCTCTTACTGAGTCAAGATATAGGGATGTACACGAGCATGGCTGGGCTGCATATAAAATGTGATCTGGTACAAAAACTTTCGAGACTTTGACAGAATTTCCTTTACTTCAGCTAAGTGATATTTCCTTTAATTTGCTCCGATTAAAAATCTGAGGAAATATTATAATATGGGAGAGGATCGGAGTAGAGAACGAATATTTCACGAAAAATAAGTCTTCCACTCTATGTTACGAGGAAACTTATCCACATAAGCAAAAATATTTTACACGTTTATAGTAATACATATGTATAATTCCGCAGCCGGAACTTTGGTCCGCGGAGATTTGGTCCGCTACTATTTGGTCCGCTACGATTTGGTCCCACGACAATTTGGTCCCGCTACGATTTGGTCCGCGGCGGCTGCCGTATAATTCAGATTTTTATGCTATAATTGGTGACAAAACATCACGTTATAACGATATTTTTGTCTTTTCTGCGGTAATATTACTTTTCTAAAGAGAAAATGAATTTTTAGTGAGTGTTTGGAGGAAAAGAGACTGTAATTTTTCCGCAGGATGTTAATACAGCCACGGCCAGATTTAAGCGAATGATCAACATCATCATTAGCTGAAACCTGGTTGAGTCTGTATTAAAATCCTGCGGAAAAAGTACAAAGTCTATTTTCCTTCAAGCGTGGAGTATTTTCACAAAATATCGCCAATGTCTGTAAATTTTATTTTCAGTGAGGGGTTGCAAATTTTTTCTGCGGAAATTCTTTTTGTTGCCCTTTATTTTGTATTTATTATTTTTCATGTTATATTTATGACTATTGCATTTTATTTGATTGCCAACTATATCCTTTTATATGTATTCACTGTTATTAATTTATTAACTTTTATTTATATTTCATTTACATATTCATGTATTTATATTTTATTATCGTTGATTTATTACATTTTTCGCTTTGCTAGTTTGTATTTCACATTATAATTCCGCTATTTTTATCACTTTACTATAATCCAATCTCACTGTCAGAATCATTTATACTTAAAACTGTAAAATGTTTAATCTCGAATTATTTTACGTAAAACCTCTTAGACTAAGACGGTATTAATATAAAAGTCAAAAGGCTAAAGTCTGAATACAAGAAAGAACATCGAATAAAGCTTCATCTTAAGCACAAATTCTAAAGTGTGGATTATTTCACGCCCACATCAGGTCATTTTTCAAACGAAAGGCGAAGAAATTGTTTAAGGGCTTTCCGGGGAAAAAGTTCCCTGAGGATTAGCAAGTTCCTGAATAAAGTAGATCTCACATTGAACTGGAGATTTGTGAGTCCCGCGGCTGACACAGGAGATCCCAAAGGCAGACCCGCCAGACCTCCCAAAAACACCTCTGGAGAGTTAGTGAGCATGACGGCTAGACGAGAATTCCCTAAAGCTAGTTACCTCAGATGCATACGAGCAATTCGGAATGAATTTCACAGACACGGTGAGTTTACTGGACATATGTGTTCAGAGAATAATATTTAGACACCAAATATATATCCCAATCTAAATTTCAATTGTATTCCAACATCCGTGAAAAGCTTGTAGAATATTCTACCATCTGAACGTAAGGAACTAGTGCTTAACTTATCATCAGACCTATTAGTAAATGTAAATCTTTACACGTGGAGTGTAAATATGTCCCAATAAATACATACAATACAATAATATATTATTAGATATTCAAATCGTTAATAATCTCTCAAATCAAATCGTTAATAATCTCGCAAATCAAATCGGCAATCTCGATGGACCTCGGAAGAGAGATGAATTATTTTGAGTAAGCGCTCCAACATAATTACTTACCTAATTTCATATCTATATTAGTATTTGCATTTGTTTGCATGTTTTTCTTGCTTGTATGGTAAGTTAGTCGGATAATTTCAATTTGACAACGAGTGTCTGACTCCAACATATATTCAGTCTTATAGATATTCTTCATTATGTAATATAAAATTACGGATTGAGAATAGCTCGAATTGATCTTTGTCGAATTAACCCTTAACATATCAAGGGGGTCCTCGGAGGACCCCAGAATTACATTTTTAGTGATCCTGCTGTAACTATAGAAAATATTTTTTTCTTGACTTTTATGTGTGTCCCGCTTCAGTTTAAGAAAAAAAATATAAGTAGTCTCTTATAGAATTCTTTCATAGAAACGTAAATAAATGAAACCACCCTTGGGGTTCTGGCTGAACCCCAATTGGTATACTACGTTCCTAGTTTTGCTTGCTCTAGCATAGTCATAGCTTTTTCTTAAATATATTCTTATACAATATATCTGATATTGTATAAGAATATATTTAAGAAAAATAAAGAAAGTGAGGAATATAATTATTTTCTCTCGTTAAAAAATGTAACCCTTAATATACAAAGCCTAGTTTGTCAACGTTGTTTATCAAGCTGGGATCTTCGGAGGACCCCACGGTTTTCCTTTGTTTCTTATACAATATTAGTGATAATGTATAAGAAAGAAAATATGCCTGGATCTTTCAGAAATCCAAAAAGTCCTATTTAAGGTAATCTACAGCAAAAAACAATTAAGAAATAAAAAGAACAACCGTGGGGTCTTCCGAAGACCCCAGCTTGGTAAACAACGCTGACAAACTAGGATTGGTATGTTAAGGGTAAAATAATTCGTTTTTCCTAATCGAACTCGAAGAAAATATATGCGCTGACGAAACGAAACACAAAGGAATTCATTCTTAAGAAATATTGCAATACATATACATGCATAAAAGCAAAATTATAAAGAAACGGGTGGTTTCTACATTTCGTTTAATAAGGATAAGCAGTCTATTTATCTATCGGCCGATGAAGAAAAAATCGCCATCATCTAATTAAGGGTTCATATTAATAAAGAAGCACTAATCACTAACTAAAAGCTTACACATCCGATATTTTCATTATTTGGGTTGTGTTAACTGATTTGTGAGGTGACGTATAAGAGAGTTATATAAGGACCTGGCCTTGATGAATAATTAGAGAAATAAGATAGATAATGAAAGCTCTACATAAAAATACCTCAATACTATTCCTCTGAAGAAATATTTCCTTCGCACACGAAAGTAAATTGCATAGAGCCATCCTCTTCATTACTGTACAAGATTAAATTACCTATTGATAGTCCGAGGAGGTATCAAGCCCCTCAAATTTTATACTATATTTAGGGACGGAGTTAAGCGTTCGAAACTCTCAATCGGATCGCAATACTTTCACAAGAGTCACAATAAAATATTTATATCAAATATAAGGAACTGCTTCGAAACTAAGGATTATAAACATGTTTACATTAGTTTATTGCATGACTTATAACTATCTTTATATAAAGGAATAACAAGTGTGAAAAATAGCGACACGACTGGGACTCGAACCCAGGTCTCCCACTTTCCGGGCAGGTATTCTAACCACTGAACTACCGTGCCGCATCATGCGCACACTGTTAAGGGAATGCTTNAAAGTGGGAGACCTGGGTTCGAGTCCCAGTCGTGTCGCTATTTTTCACACTTGTTATTCCTTTGGGATTTTCCGTAGGTTTTCAATCTACTAAGACACCTTCCTTTCCTTTAATCCTTATCTTTATATATTTTGAGATTGGTTTGACCTTCAAAAACGAAAGATGTTACATAAAAGCCGAATAGTGTCTCTTTGAGTAGTAGTGGTACTGTTAAAAGTACTTTCACAGCTGAGGTAATCTCGCAAAAATGGGCTCTCTCCGAGAATCGAACCCGGAACTGGTGCCTCTTTCAGCAATGAACATAGCGCTTCTATGGCGAGACAGATAAACATACGTGTTTGCGAATTAAGGAAACAAAAGGATCATTGATGAATATAAAATCTTACATTTACGACTTTACCTACTATTTACATGATATTGTTTGATGCAGGGAGGCCTCGCCTTTCGCGACGGTTATGTTCGTATAAATTCCATTGGGGTTATCGGAAATGTAGGCTTCGGTTCTCATCGTATGGGAAATGGACCAACAAGAAATTTATTTTACTTTGGTGAGGGCTGAAAATAGGGAAAGGTACAGCAAGTTAATTTTTTTCACAAGAGACAAATTACATCAAATAAGATGAATAAAATAAAATTTTATTGTATTTCCAAGCCAGCGATAAAAAAATGAGAAACGGTTGTCTGACACGCTGAGCTTGTTTAGTTAATTCCGTAAAAATCGGTACTATAAAAATAGTATAAAATAGAATCCCATTGAAAAATGACACAAAATCAAAATAAACTGTCAAAATTAAAAGATTTATTGCAACCAAGTAGATGTTGAATAATTTGTGATGATGTGGATAGAGAGTTTAAAGAAGCCTGTTACGGACGTTCAACATACTAATAATTGGTAATATTATGTTTGATAAATGTTAGTAACTCACCGTGTTATTGTTTTTGGACAGAAATCTGCTACTGGGCAGAAATGTGAAACGGCAGCTCATGATTCCAAGAAACTACGATTCTTATCGTATTCAAATATACTCATCAAGATTTGCCATTTGAGAAAGGTCCCCTGGCCAAGCACCTATTCGGCCAATCACGATCATAGTAACAGCATCTGCTGTTTGGATGAATTTGATCTGCCAATACCCAGTGTATCGGTCACGGTTGAAGATGCTTGAAGCTGATATTGCCTCTCTTACACGGCTTGCCAACACTGTTCCACTCAGTCTTTCACTGTTCAATTTCTTGGCATATGTTGCCTGCTTACATTTGTCCTCATTTGTTATGCTAACCATTTGTAACGTTATCCTATTTTTTACGATCATATTAAGAAGCATGCAAATATTATATTGGTTCAGCCCCATCAATTATTCTTAGTGTAATTATAGAAAAGCTACTTTAGATTAAAACGTAGTAAAGATTAGTTACAAATGATGCATCGGAAAAGAGCGATAAATGATGGCCTATCTATTTATACAAGAATGCTTCGATTTGTTCCAAGACCTTCCAAGAGAGCATTGCTTTTTGTTCAGCAGCCGCCGTATTCAAGGTCCCGAAGTTTGATTTACATCAACCCTCCAAGCCACCCTTTCTCCTATTGATCTTTCATTCCCTCTTAACTCCCAAATGCGTGCGTCTCGTAATTCAACACAATTATGACTTTACTGAGGCGCTCTCTCGAGTCATACTTGTGTTTTTTTACCTTTACTGAGGTAATCTCCCGAGTAGACTCCACTGGAGATTCGAAAGGTGACACTCTTTATTGTTCCAAAGAGAATAAAGGCTGAAGTATATCTCCATAGGAAAATAATGTGGTATCCCGTTGCCGTCAAAATCGCAGTACATCTGCAGTTGGAGAATGTATTTTATATTGGCTGGAGTTGAATGAGTCTTACTGTATCTACCCTTGTGGTCTCCCCCTTGACTCATATGAAGAGATGGCACTGCCACTCTTCCGTGGAGTGAGCTGTGTTATGGTTGGAGATATTCGCAAAGGCTTACCGGATTTTGTTGAATTTTTAGGCCATTTAAAAATAAAGATAGACTCACTAAATCGTAATAGTACGGGCTTTTAGAGTTCATTTATATTATTTTATTTATAACTCGAAGGATCGAATCACGAATTTAAAAATCGAACGAACTAAAAAAAATGCCCCGGGTGAGGATCGAACTCACGACCTTAAGATTATGAGACTTACGCGCTGCCTACTGCGCTACCGAGGCACTTGTAAGATAATGAAAATGATAGTAGAAATTCTTTAAATAAGAATAATATACTAGATAAAAATACTGGGATATTAGGAAGCACGCAAAAATCCGAGGCTTGATAAAGTATGGGGATTTCGCCATGTATTATCACGTGATAGTCCATGAAGTAAGGATAGCCAGTCTATGGATAATCCGCCAGATGTGACATAAACATGAATGTAGCTGTCAGACTGAATCCAGAAAAAAATTTTAAAATAACTACATTATAATTAATAATTACATACACACCCAAATACTGATACTTACACACCTAATAAAACCTGCGAAACTGAAGTCTATTGGACGCTGATTATAGTATGTTATCATAGTTTGTGGCTCATAATATAGTTTACAGTGCATTGTTTTAGTTTGCATGCCGCATCTCAAATGTAAATGAAATATTTGATCTTGAACTATGAAAGGTTGGCCACCCCTGCCTTACAGACTACCGTGGTACTCGGATATATGCGACAAACCAACATAGCATATATAAGATGTTCACTTAAAGGTGATAAAGAATTTAACGGGATAGTTGTTTTCCAAAATCACTTTCTCTGCTATTGTTGGCTTTACTGCTGGTCGAGGGTCGCATTTTAGCGAGGCGCTAAAATGCTCAGAAACATTCAATTATATCATATTTTCCGTTAAACTCATCGTTTCAGGCAACTTAAATCACTAATGAGAGAGGCACATGAGTTTGAATTTTTTTAAACCGACTTTAGTATTCAAAATGATTTGGATAGTTTGAAATTTTATGACGAGAATAAAATATTTCGAAACTCAAGGAATAATAAGTGTGAAAGAATGTGGATTCAGCCGCACCGTTTTACCGTGCAAAGTAGATACACCTTTCCTCAATCCTTATTTCGAAACTCTCAATGGGCAGCATTATAATTTACAATCGTGATGAAACTGGCATCCCGCAAATCTCCCCGAAGGCTTATTCATTCAGGGGAAAAAATTTCTGAATTCGGCAGTCTACATACAGCCTGCTAATGCTTGTTATCGAAGAATGAGAACTTTCATGTAACGATGTCAAACCTCTAATTTCATTTTGAATTTAAAAAGCCCCGGGTGAGGATAGAACTCACGACCTTAAGATTATGAGACTTACGCGCTGCCTACTGCGCTACCGAGTTGTAAAAACGCTAGTAGAAAAATGTTGAAAACAATAAATATGCTAGATAAAAAAGTTGCTGAATGGTAATTGTTGGTTCAATAACAACGCGTTGTTATTGAACCGGATGTCGATGTCGCTTTCTACTATTTTCCTCGTTTTAGGTAAAAATTTGCTCTAAAATAAGGGTCCGCCATTTTGTTACATAAAGAATGTAAATATTTAAGGTTGATCATAAATGCCACGTCTGATGAAGGAGAAAGAACATATTTATAACATGGAGTTATATTTTACCCGATGATTATCTTGGTTTGGGTTCACCAGCGGTTTGAAGTTGAAGATTTTCGCGAAAAATCGAAGTCCGGAATTTTTCGCAAAATTTGGTCAAGTTTGACCCCCTGTATAATTTTAATGCGTAGAATCCAACGTAAATGACCTCCATAATCGTATGTAGAATTTATTTAAGATTGGTCATGCGAAGTTTCACAGTCCGTACTCAAAAAAAGCGTTTTCGTATTTTTGGCCAGCTTTTTTCGATTCTAGCCCACTGTGTAACGCTAAATTTGGATTCCGATTTCGCTCCGGCTCCGTAGACTCGCATAGAAACGGTTTTTCCTCCAATATAATCATCCTTGTGTAACGTTTATATTAAAATTTACCCTTAAATAGTGTTTCCTTTAATTGAATTATAGCTTAAAACTATAGATATAAAGAAAATAATTATTGAAGAAGATCAGTTGTAGAAATTAAAATGTTAATCAGTGAGTCACAAGTCAGAGCTGCATATTTTTATTAGGTATAACTATCTTTGTACACAATGAAAATGCGAACCGATAATTTGAACGAAGAAATAACTGTTTTTGATTTCAGTTCAGGTTTTACGATTTTTAATTTCGGTTCGGATTCTGTTTTCTTTCCAGCAAAAATAGTGATCATTCTGTTTCGGTCCGGCCGATTTCCTGATTCCATATCTACAGCTCAATCTACTATCATCAACCTGGTAGACCCTTGATGACTGCAATCTCAAACACAAGACAATGTCTACAGAGTGGTATGTAATACCCATGTAGTCAATCGTCTTATTTACAACGAGTAAATAGCTCTTAAATCCAATCTCAAGTATTAAAATATATGTGTTTTTGTGCTCTATGAATTGCCAACAACCTGGTAGAGATCTGCGAAACGATCCTCTTCCCAAAATATCTAATCCGAATCATTTCACTGGTTTGAAACAGCATCGTATATTGAAGCTTCGTACTCCCTACTTTTTATGTGCTGCAGATCTGCAAACAGTAATGAAATATTTCGCTATCTCAATGAAACTCTATTTATAACTCACCATAAATACTTACATTACAGGTGAAATGATAGCTAAGATGAAAGATTAAGTTTATGATCGATGAGGCAACAATTCTAATGATTAATTAATTCTATACTCAAAACTTTCAGTGAAGGAATGGGACACCGCTCTGTCGATGGAGACTACCGTTTCTCTGTCCGTTTCTTTTACGTAATGATCAAGCACTTTCATATTTTCAACGTTTATCTAACTATTGATCAAATTAAAACTCATCAACATTAATCGTTCATTGGCTGATAATTCTGTAGAAAAGGATTGAATGGTGGCTTTTCAATTAGATATTGACGGACCTACCATTCACGTGCTTTGATTAGGAGTTGGAAATTTATTGATACGACAACTTAAGTATTTGCGTGTTTAACCACCGTTTCTAATTCTTAATCTATAATTTATGGTATTCAGACCTAATAAACTACTCTATGGGTGCATATCTTATGGTTGGTTGTACTATATTGCATCGAAATTCTGGAACAATAAGTAATGATAAAGATGATAAGTCATTGATCTTAGGTATATACTTAAAATGTATGAATAGTTTTGTCTGGTTTTGCGATAGATTAAAAATTAATGTGATTTTTTAATTGAAAACGCTATCAACCAGTAAAACTCGACTCAAATGGTGAAAGTAAATTATCTTCTTAAATTTTCTCATAATTACCTCAACGAAATTCGGTTAGTTGCAAATTGTCATTAGATGTAAACCCAACTGAAGATAAAATATTTGTGAGATTTATGGTAAATGATAATGTAAAATTGTAGTGGAATATAGCGGTAAATTGTTATTTGGAATACCTAATAACACAGGACCGATAGATAGGGGAAATTGCCAGTCTTTTGTCATATCACAATGAAATAAAACTGCGCAGAATCACTCTTCTCTTAACCTATAGTAGTTCTTTCTGCGTTATCCTACAATAAACATTTAGTTGCATGCATTAACGCCACGTTGCCGGTTGGATCGGGAAATTTCGCAAAATGGCCCTTGATGACTCAAAACACTGAACCGTAACCCCCTCACAATTATTTTTCATCCTCCAGCGATCCGAGCATTGCTCTCGTTGCGATCAGCCGAGGATGAATCCTGCACTTCCGCAAAAACTGATCACAATGATAGTTCATGACCTCCATGCAGGAGCGTGTATCTCTACACCTCACCTGTTGATGAATGATTCATTCATGATGGCCTACAACCGCCCACACCTCACTTCCGCTAATCTTACAAATAAAGATTTCTCCGAAGACTGTAAAAAGGGTAAAACGTCATAGCGTAGGGCTTTTCCCCGTTGAAACCACGAGAGACCCTCTTAAACCTCTGGCAACGATAAATCACGTTATATCTTTCCTTTCACGCCGTTAGTCTCCTCTCCCCCGATTCTCTCCTATCCCTTTTACCACGTCTCCTTCAAGAATCGATACCACCAAAAATCCTCTTTTCGTACGCAAGGGGGGCTTAGCGGGTATGGTGCGTGGGTCCGTCGATGGTGGCGGCGTGCGGTGGCGGGAGGCCGGTACTACTGAGAACATTTTACTGCGTTAATATTGTAATATCACGTGCTCTGCTGCTCAAAAAGGGGTAACCCTTCCAGTGGTTGTGTTAGGGCTGGAGCAAGACGTGGGGAATAAGGGGGGATGTGGTTAGGGAACTTTCTGGATTAGGTGGATGAATGGAGGGTGAACGCAGAAGAATCGATTGTGAGAAAAGAAAAGGAATGCAATCGGGTCGTCGGAAATTTTTTAGTGTTGTCCTTTTATGTCCCGTAACTGCTCTTTCTTTCTGTTCCTACATCCACGTGCTTTCTAAAGAAAAGGTGAAGGTAGGTCAACGCTTTTTCTACGATGTGTCTCAATCGATTTACCATCGCTGGAAATATAAGTACTTCGTTACCATGGGCGACCACTTCAATATGTCTTATCAGTGATCCTTGAGAATTTGATTCGTTAACCTAAGCTTACCATCCCGTATTTGGGAAATATGTATGGAAAATCCGCTTAGAAATGAATATTACCTTGAACGGAAAACGGAGCAGAGACGAAAACGTCATCGCTGTCGATCCGGTACAAATTATTCGGTCGTAACTGAGACAATCCCAAAAATAACTAAATGAAAGTTCTTCACTTTTCAGGAATGATTGTTTACCGAATTTATGGATTTAAACTTATGATTACGCGAGTTTCGTTTTGATAATATCTTTCATTGCTCTGCTAATAAAGGGTAGAGAAAATGTATCTTACATTTCCTTTCGTCTAAGTCTGGTTCATGGCTGTGATAATACGAAAACTACTTACGTATGAATAATGCTGAATAATGGTATTCAAGATGCCACGAGAAGAACTATTCATAGATTCACGGTGCAGCACTCACGTGTACCATTTCCGCTAATAGCAGTCGGACTCGGTAAGGAAAGCAATAGGAAATTACCTCACTCCTCATCTGGCTTAATCGTCTCATCCCATTCCCAAATACTTTGGTAGCTGATGGTGAAGGTTTACGATTCAAACAACTTTCGGGCGTATGACTTTAGAGATAGACAGAGTAATTTTAATTTTCAAATTAAGAGATAATTTTCCAGGGTTAGAAGATCCTGAAGAGCTGTATTTGGAATGAAAAGGGTCCGTTATAATGTAAATTTTTTTTTTTTTATCTGTGCAGAAGGTTTAAGTTGGCTCCTATCAGGAGAAGATATACAGCCGACATTTTATTTCTTAGGAATATTGACATTTAGGTGGAATTAACACTATGATTTTCTAAATACTTCGCAGCTTTTTCGACATTTTATTTCTTAGGAATGTTCTTTTTGGTCTTATTTACTATGAGGTCTAGCTCAACTTATAGCTCTTTTTCAGGGTTATAAATTGAATGCACCAATAGGAAGATCCAGACACACCCTCCTTTTTCATGAATCCATTGGAGAGGGATTGATGTCGTAGGCTTAAACCGCTCGCAACGATGTAGAGGCTGACAAATGACGTACAGAGTAGGAAAAATCATATTGGTTTATTTTATGACTCCTACACACTAAATAAAGTAAACTCTAAATATAAAGAAAATAAACTTTCCACCCTAAGAGATTTAATTTTCCGACCGGTTTCGGCACAAAGGCCATCGTCAAGACCTGACCGAAACCGGTCGGAAAATGAAATCCTTTAGTGTGGAAATTTATGAAGTTTCTTTTCTTTGTGTTTAGAATGTCTTTCCACGAAGTACGGCCGAATATGATAGAATTTAAAAGTAAATTCTACTCAACTTTGCTTCCTTAATGGATCTAATGCTATGTCTCCATGCCTATTTTGTTATTTATTTCCTTTTTATTTATTTATTCGTATATATTTTAACTTTATTTGTTTATCTTTTATTACATGACATGTACTTGAGATCTATTCAAACATGTCTGTGATATTATTAATAGAATATTATTGATCAGAATATTGGAAAGCGTTAGTAGGCGATTAAGATAAACTTCTGGAAGGCCTTTTTCTATTGTGTGTGGAAAGATTGCTCGATATGGAAATCAAGACTTTTGCGAATAACCTGAGTGTTTTTGCAAGGTTTCCACTTTCATCTACTGGAAAAGTAACAGAAATGCTCCTTAATATATTTTTTTTAATTTCTAGTCACTTCTTGTGTTGCATTTAGTATAATTCAGAGAAGTAAAACAGTGAACGATTGGATGGCGATAAATTTGTTAATATAAATTAGAATCGTTGACTAAGAAAAAGCTATGCTAGCGCTTTCGGGTATAACTCAATGAATAGACTGTCATCCTCAGGGGCGTAAGCGGGATACGAGTATGGGAGGGGTTCTGAGTTTGGAGAAAACGATAAACGATCTGCATACAACCTATAGGCAAACTTCCTTCCAAAATTCAACAGAATTGGAAACAGATAGTCCTTGGTACAGCACAATTGTATTTTCTCAACGTTGTTGTTGTAATTGTAATTGGTTGTTTGAAATAGATATATAGAAAATATAGATAAATGTTCAGTAATCAACTTCTTCCAAAGGAAAAATAATGCCAATGATTATTCGTACTGTCTAAACTTAATCAACAGTAGAAACGGTGAAATGCCTTGGAGTAACCCTCACCAATAACTTAACCTGGGGTACCCACATCCGTAATGTATATGGTCGAGCGCTTAAGAAACTCGGATTCGTGAAGAGAATTGTCGGTAGGAGCAAAGAAAAAGTCCGTGGGCGATGTTACGTTGCGTTGGTCAGGCCTCACCTGGAATATGCGTGTAGTGTATGGAACCTAGCAGAAAAATGTTGTGTTCGAGAATTAGAAAAAGTACAGCGAAAGGCGATAGTTTTTGTAAAGAATTGTTACGACAAGTCAGTGAGTGTTATGAAAATGCTTCAGGACGCGAGATGGGAATCTTTGGACGATAGAAGGCTTAAACAAAGGATGAATCTACTTAATAAATTTAGAGAAAGTACGTTCACAGATTATGTAGCTGACGTAATGCGTCCCCCATGTTATATGGGCCGTTCTGATACTGCGAGAAAAATCCGAGAAATAGATATTAGAACAAGTCGTTTCAAAAATTCATTTTTTCCGCGAACGATACGCAAAAGCAATCGATTAGCGAAGTAGAGTCATGGTGCTTGCACCCCCTGCCACACGCCGAAAGGCGGCTTGCAGGGTACTTATGTACATGTAGAAAATGACAATTTAAATCTTATAATTATCACTAAATATATATGTATATATTCATCCGAATTCCAAAAGGGTAAAGATTTCATAAGAAATCTAAGAGTTCAAAATCGATGTTAAATGCAGATCATATGGAGGTCGCTCAGGCAAACCTTTATTTTTCATGCTTTATTCATGGGTATTGTAGTTACATTTTAGGCTCTTCATTTTTTCTGTACTGCCATTTCCATTCTTTCTACGGGAGAATTCCTCTTATGGGATTCATTTTATTGCTGGCTTTGTGATAATGAAGGAACTTTTAAAATTTTAAATCTCTCGACGAATTGTTCCCATTTCATCGAAACTAGTTCAGTGGCACACGTCTCTTGTTATGCGGACAGACGTCGAGACGAACCGACGGATCAATAAAATAAGTAGGCTGCGTTTGCAGACGTACGCATTTGCCAAAACCAGCACAAATTGAAATAAGATCATCAATTGATTTATTTATTTATGAAGAGTTTCTCCACACGTTGGAATGTTAATTTAATATCTAATGGAATAAAAGAGTGAAAAATAGCGACATGACTGGGACTCGAACCCAGGTCTCCCACTTTCCGGGCAGGTAACCTTTCCTTAATCCTTCTTAATGTCTAATGTTCAAAATTATATAATATATTTACATAAAACTGTGGTTTACTGTGATTATATATAAATATACGTATACATGTAACTAAAGTTTCTCTAATTTCTATGATTTACATGGATGCGCACAGAATTTCTTTCTGTGTCTAAAGAGTAATAGCAGGATAGCAACATTTTATTTAGCTTTTGTATTTCATTTTCATTAATTTTAATGCGTTAATACTGCATTAATAAATTACGCAGTATTACTGATAATCAGTCATCAAATACAGCAAAATTAGTTTTATTTATAGCAGGATCATTAAAAGCAGCCAAAAAACTATTTTATTTAGCAACTTACAGGAACACGAGCTAAGCAAACTCGATATTCTTTCTGGCTTCCCTAAGATTGGTACCTGAGGCCCATTCATTAGATATTTTATCTATTTAGGTTGAAAATATTAAATCCAAAGCCTCTAACTAAACGGTGGTTAACCAATATTTGGTTTGAATGAAAGTTATATTATTCACATCAGCATGTTGAATCCGAAATTAGAAAAATCCATAATACTGATATTCTACCACATATTCCTTTGGTACTTGGGCTTATGCTTCCCAATCAGTGCTCTACAGCAGAGAGGTATGTCCTGCGGGGACGCATCCAAAATTTTCGCTTGGGGGGTGAGCTGAACTTCAGGATTGTAACCAATGGTATAGTGAAGATATTACACTTAACGTTGGAACACGATTCTCATCATAAAAAAGAGATGTTAAGAAGTGTTATGAGCTTTCAACATAATTCAACATATTGATAAAACTCTGTAGAAATAGGTTCTGAAGGGGACATTCTTTTGGAATCTCAGGGGGTTCTACTGCCTGTCAGCCACCCCTCAGGTTGCGCGCCTGATGTCGTAAGCTCTTGGTGTGCCGCGTAAGGCCGAAGGTATCATATTATTTGAAACACGCATTACGTAAGTGCATTATTTTGCGAGATTATTGTTCCTTTATCGCGGTTTCGCAATAGAAGCTTTTGAACTATTTTATTCTTCGTTTGGTTTTACCTTTTTTTAATATGAATTGAGAATTAAGCTAATAAACACGTGACTTAATGTTCTGCGGCGTGAACCCGAAGTGTAACTTAAGTCAGCGCGTATGCTGAGGAAGGCCTGCGAACCAGAAAATCAATGAAAAGTTTCTTTCGTCCATTGTCTTTGCGTTCATACCATTTTCAATGGATACCCTTCAGAATTTACGGCTCTGCAAGATAGAAATAAAAGTACACCGATGGCTTTCTTTCCCTCACGTTTCCCGCGAAACAGATCCTTATTTAATCTCTCATTTAGAAGCAATCAATTCCACCCGACAAAGATTAAAAGGGCCGAAGTCTCTTCAGAATGCTTTGAGTGGTTAAGGTCTGCGGTATAACAGAAGACGGCGGTCATCGAAGATAAGTATCTGTAGTATTACGTTGCCCCAAGAGAGAGAAAGAACCCCGCCCACACCCATTCTGTCTTTCGGCCGATTTTCTCCCTCCGGTCCTTCCTCAGCTGTTCCAAAGCGGATCTCTCAAATATGCAGGTCATTCAACCGTCTGCAAAGGTCTGCTGGGATTTTTTTGCAGTGATTTAGATTAAGGAGTGATTTTTAACTCAACTACTATTATTCGAGAAATAATAAGAACTTACACAAGAAATTTAAAACCATCTGTGTACTACATGTTGTACAGTTCTTATTAATTTGGTTCCCTCTGAGCTATAGAATGGTTACATACAAATTTAATAAGGAATACGATGTATATGTCATAGTATTTTGCATAAAATTTTAAATATAGCGTACTTTCTTCAATACATTGTGGATGATATATTTTGTGTTTTTTGAAAAGTCAAATTTGTTTACCTTAGCGCCGTTTCCGTTAGGCTAGATGTGGAACTAAAAAAGCTAGAATTCAGCGATTTTGAAGAGTTAATTTTTTGCCTCCAGGCTTAACTTCAAGAATAATATAGACTATATAAATATATTCTGAATAGCTAGTTTAGATTTTCGCAAGTTATTAATTGGCTTCAATACATAAATCACATGCACGTTTTATTTTAATAATTCTTCCTATTTGGACTGTGTCAAACTTATGTCAGTCGTATCTTGGAAAAAAGAGTACAGCGAGAGTGTCTTTTTTTTCTAATTTCCTCTTCTGGAGATGAATATATTTGTGTCAGAGTTAGGTTTGGCTATAGGGTCAAGCTTTATTTTACACTCGAAAATTGCGGATATCTCAGCTTATGATACATAACACTGCATTTATAATTACTTTCCCTATTCAAGGTACTTCTAAGCCCCATACTACTTTGATTCTCTTATCAACTATGGATATTGACTTTTCCCGTAAGAGTAAAGGTCCTCTGACATGACGACAATGCATCAAGCAAACATCCAAGAGGAGATATTTTTATCGAATCCTGAATGAATTAATTAATGATTAATTATAGATCTTTATTCCAACGCAGGAAATACCTTTCTTTAATGGTTTGCTTCAATTTCAGCACTTTGCTACCGAAACGTAGGTAAAATAGCTTTGGTAAAACATTTTACGCTAATTAGAGGGAATATTCTTCTTCACAAAAGCTATATTTCGAAATGTATTATTTTGCTTCGGGTCTGTTTAAAAATGACGAATGTTTTTTCATATTATCCTCCGTAATTTAAACCCAAGAAATTGCAGTTAATCGGCTGTTTTTCCTTAAAAGCATTCACAATATATTAATTACCTTATGTTGTGGATTTTAATTGATTCATTAGGAATGATCTGTTATGAAATGTTTTATTAATAAGCAATAAATCGCAACGGTAATGAGTATACCTTACTCGACGATGGTGTTCGGCTTAATAGGAATGCAGTTTTTAATGAAAAAATCAAAAAATCACAAGAAATATGAACAATTCTAAATTAAAGACGTTGTCCAACGTTACATATTCTTTCTTCAAGGCGATTCTTAATTGAATGACTTCTTAGGAAGATAATTCTCAAACGAACGATTTTTTCCCTGAATCTTTGAACGAAAACAACTGCGCTCTTGAAAAAAATACATAGATACGTTTGTGCTGATAGAAATAAATGGAAAATAGACTAAAGCTAAATGCTAATTCACTAATTATACCATCACGTGCGTAGAAACTTCAAGAAAGACTAGATCTTGTGAACTTCAAGAGAGATTAATCAATATTAAATAAGTATCTTCTGCTTACATGTATATTATCACTCGCGACTTCAAATCATTCTCAAAGGGAGTTGAAGTTATCAAAAACGGAAGTTTTATGCAATTTTTATAGAGAATAGTTACAGAAGCATAACTTACTTTTACTAGCGTTATATATTTCGTCCACCCTTTATCCCGATTGTCAGATTAAAAAGCAACGTACAATTAGAATTTTTTATGAGTAATCTTCAAATCAGCTGGAGTAACAAGTTTTATATTGAAGACTTTTGGAGACCAATACGTAACGTCCTTGGGATGGTAGATGTACAGATGAGGTTCGAAAATCAATAACATTGGCCAAGGAAACTTTCGTGAAACGAAGAGAAATTATGACTAGAGGTCTTGATAAAAGAATCATGAAAAAATTGGAGTTGGATCTTTGGTGTGGAGTGTTTTGCTATATGGGTGTGAAACGTGGACCTTACGAAAGAAGGACATCAAAAGATTAGAGGCATTGAGATGTGGGTTTAGCATAGAATGGAGAGGTTCAATTGCTGGAAAAACAGACACCGAAGTACTGGATATGGTTGGGGAAGACAGGGTTTTAATCAAAGTAATTAAAGGTCGACAGAGGAAATGGGTGGGCCAGAATTTGAGGGGAGAGGGATTGGTAAAGAATTAAATTGAGGAAAGAATACAAGTGATAAAGCAGAGGGAAATACAGCGACAAAAGTTGTTAGATGACATAATGGGTGGAGTGGGTTACCAGAAGGTGAAGGAAATGATGATTAGAAGAGAATACTAGGGCACATGTACCTACCGAAAGGTGGAAAACTTATGATGACGTAACGCCCGACTCTATATTACAATTTTCTTTTTGAGGGATATAAGAAACAAAATGCAAAATAAAATTTATTTCAAAATATCTCATGTCCCATTATTCGTGGAACACCTTCTAACGACCTGCTTTCCTTTCTCTTATACCTTTTCAGTACCTATTTTCAATGTAGTTATAACAAAATAACATAAAGGATAGTTTTAAGGAATAATAAATCTCATTTTTAAATAGATAACTAGAAGAATCCATACCTATTCAATAGAAGGAATTCTTTAAAGTTTTTCGTTTTCCTTGGGACTTAGTGCATGCAGTCAGTTTATTCCCTTCGAAGCTAACACGCCGTTTTTTATTGCGACGTAAGACCTTGAATCTTGTTGCGGAATACTGCTTAAAGGCATTTTCACGCCGAAGAGAACTAATTCTATAAAGGCATCGATCGGCAGGAATCATGGCTTTCACCGTTGCATAAGTATTGCGATTCTTTTCCTCCCTATGGAAGACCTTTGTATAAATCTATCGTAAAAGAAATTCATGAAGATTAAAGTAGTCTTTTTAATGGGACTAATTTTTAAATAATATAGTCTCATTTGGAAATATGACTGTGAATTACTGTAATCGAAGTTTGAATCGCTTCCAATTCATTGGTGTAAATTAAGCCTATAATACATTTTGGCAATGCACATGAATCCAAAAGTAGTTATGGTTACCTCGTTTACTCATTATGTAGCATTAATTAGCTATAAATGTCGATTTTTATCTTTCAATGATTGAAATAAAAACAAAATTGAAGGTTAAATACTAATTTCTGATCAAGAGCAAAGGTTTTAGTATTCAAATTAATATTTCTGTTTTAAATTACAGATATATCCTAACTAGCCTAAAGGGTCCCAAGGAAGAATGGACTTGAAAAAAGTCTGACGAGACCCGGGTACGATTCCCGGTCCCGTCAGACTTTTTTCAAGTCAATTCTTCCTTGGGATTTTTCCTGGATGCGCACCATCTTGCGCAAAGTCACCCATACCCATTTTCGTTAGCCTAAAGGGTTTGGAAATTTCATGAATTAACCTTTGTTGCTGAAATTTCTTATGCGAAGATATTTCGACTGCAACTTTTCACGCCGTCACACTTCTTTATATCCACCAATCATAATGAATACATCATTTTTAATATATACTTATCAATATAAGTATGAAGATTAACCTTACTAACTTGGATAATGTTTTCTAACGTGCACAAGTTCTAAATTCAAAATAATTTTCAAAACTTTAAATTTGGTAAAATTTACCTCCCTTCAACTTAAATTTTTTCAATGGTTGATTTATACGAATTCAAGTTACCATGGACAAGGTACAAGTAAAAACTATTTGTTATCTATTTCTATTTCCAAATATAGAATATATTTCTTATACTTCGGCAAAACTCTATTGATAAAGACTTTTATTCTTAATTCTAGAATTCTATAATAACACCGCCATTCCATCGAGTATAAAGAATATCCTTTTTAATTTCGACCAGCATTTCATTCTTCGATACATTTTTATAATTTTATCACAGCGGTTCGTTACTTTTCATCGATTAAATCTTTCAGCTTCTCCTGAAGTGATTGACTCGGCGTTACTTTCTGGATTTTCGAAATCCAAAATACACTTTACCAAAACTGTATGGGAACGAAAAATATTTGGAGATTTTTGGCTCTGTCACTGAGGAAAAGATTGTACTGATAAAAAGTCTATTGAACTTGGTGACAAATAACCTATTGAATTGAAGATGAACTAGCTTTTGATCAAAATGTATCTATGGAAATCACTTCATGTTTTGATTAAACTAATATCACCGAATAAAAAATATTTTAAGACGAATCTTAGATTCAAATTTAAGTCCATAATACAGTGGTACCTCCACTTCTTTATTTTACGAACTTTATTCGCTCCAGTTTGGAGTTAGTTTCTCGAAAAGTTTGTATCTAGAAAGCAAATTTGCTTTCACATTAAAATAAAAGGAAGACAGGAGTGTACTTTTTCCATAGGTTTATTTGCACACGAATAATCGCCATCCTCAGGTAGTGTGCAAATAAACCTGCGGAAAAAGTACACTCCTTTCTTCCTTTTATTTTAATGTGATGGAGTTCCACAAAACTATACCTTCCTCCGTAAAACTTTTCTTCATTTCCTTCCGGATCTTTTAGTTCGTATCTCGAAATTAAGTTCGCATTTTAAGGTCAAAATGAAGAGAGGAAAAAGTTCGTATGTCAAGCGATTCGCATGTTACCGTACATACTTACGTACTGAAGTACCGAAATTGTATGTTGAGTCCAATTATTTTATTATTGTATACATTTGGAATATTATTACTTTGTAATAAAAATACACTTAAAAACATTATTCAAAGAAAATATTGTAATGATAATTATTTGATAAAAAATTAGTGTAAAATTATTTTATTTGCAGTTAAAGCTTATTGAGACGTGAAATAATCGAACGTATTTTTCTACTTCATCAACTTAAATTCATCTTCTCTGAAGTATCGTAAATCGTCCTGGATAAAATACTATTTAATATAAACATTTGAAATAAAATATATTATATCTAATTACATTTTCATTAAATAATGGATTATAGTAATAAGCGACTTGATTTAAAATAATAATAAATAACATAGTAAACTTTATAGGACAACTTTTCGGATCTAAGAAATTTTTAAGTGTTGCATAAAAGATTTTGAAGCCCACCATACGAGACTTGCAAGGAGGATTGTTACACTATCCAGATATTGAATTAATTATTAATATCAATCTGTTTATTTAATATAAAAAACTTCAATAAATTAATGAATTCCACCGAATTCATACACTGGACGATTTCGTTTCCAGAAGTTGGCTAAAAGCCGCAAAATCAGTAGTGTTATAGCTGATTATATCAGTAGTGTTATAGGTGATATAACTTCTGATTATTATTTTTTAAAGGAGCTTTAAGTAAGAAAAATAATGTTGGAACACGACTGTCAATGAATTAAGAGGTTTAAAAACACTCCTTAAACCGTATTTCGGCAAACGGAACTCGCGCTAAGAGACAAACGGTAATCCGAAGCTTCCCGTTTGTCTCTGAGCGCGAGTTCCGCTTGTCGAAATACGGCTAACGGAGCGTTTTTAAACCTCTAAACTTCAAGTAAGTTGTATGTCAGATTAATAGTGCAAACATTTCATTGCTACGTTTCACTTTGAAATTGCCTCTGTACTTTTTGCAGCAAACATTTCATTTGGTCTGACCTGTGCATATTTAAGTTGCCAAGTGGATGCTTTTATTCGAAAGGTCTACCAACATTACTTTGAGACGTCTATCAGCATGTTTTCCTCTTGAGATCCAACGCACCACTTATCAAAACTTTCCCATTTCAAACGCCTTAGGAACTCTAATACGCAAATTATGTCTTTGAAATCTCTTTTCGTAAGAGCGTCAAGTTGAGTGACGTTTTTGGCGGAGAAATAGGTGTGCGAATACGTGAAACCCAAGAAGGGTGATTGATATTTTGGCAAGTCTGCCAAAGCACGCTGCCCTGGCTTACGCTCCATGGCTGGCCTAGAATAATTTGAGGGCATCGAACCCCGCTCCCTTGAAGGGAAAACCTAATCAGAAACAACTTCTCAACGTTCTTAACTATAACCTCTACTTTCTATGTTTACGAAAAAAAATGTTTCATTTAAAAACGTCAAAAATATTTTTGTTTGCTTGAATATCAAAAGACAAATTTATACAGTAGCTGATAACGTAATATCAATTTAAGCACAGTAGCTGATAACATTTTTCAAATATCATTGAATTTTATTCGATCTATTATATTATTTTATGATATTGTAAAATTTTCATTAATTGAGAGTTATTGAACCTTACTATAGTATCTACGAGTATATTGAAGTTTATTACAGCTATTAAATTTAAAACATGAAATATTTGAAAGTCTTACATTGGTGTTTGGAACTATTTGTGGTAAACAACTATTGAGGTCATTCTTTTTCCTAGTAAAGCAATGAGCCACAAGGCAACAACATTATCGGTATATGGGGATCAAAAGTATTATCAGTCAGAATTGAATTTGATATTAGCAAGTGCTATCATTAGATAAATAAGTGGATGAGGTAAAGTAGTAGGTGTTAAATAAGAAATGAAATGTTCCACCAAGTAAAGCTAACTAATATCGATTATGTTAGTAGGTGTCAAGAAAAAGGCTACAATAAAAATGAATTTTCTGTCTTTAATATTAATTCCTATCACAATTCTTCATTTATTTTTACCATATAGATGGAGATGATGATAAAATTGGGTTCTAAAAAATTTCGGTAGAACTAAATTCTGTTATAGAATCGTCCTCCGATAAATGAAGTGCCTTTCAAATTTTTGTCAGGAGTAATTAAAAAATTTTTCGTTAGAATTTTTAAACTTTAAAGAGAAAATACTACTATTGAAAAACTAATTCAAATATGATATCAAAGCGAATCGGTATCTTAACCCTCAGCTGGGTATACCGCGATTTCAACTAGTCAGGCAACCTTCCTTTCTCTGCGGATCCTGCGATTTCAGCGGGCTTGTTGTTTTTCTTACATCTTCCCCTGCGTATTCCGTGAATTCTCTGTCTGATCCCTCTATCCTATGCGTTACTTTGATGGTGACGTACTTCAAAATTTTCAGCTATAGATAGCAACTACAATCATTAATTCATAAAAGATTTATATTTGCAATCTAAGATTTGTGCCTAACCTATATCCAAGGAAAAAATATACATTATTTTGACCAGATTATCGAAAAAAATTACCCAGCTGGAGGGTTAAAGAAGACGGGAAGTCTTTGCGTAAAAGATATAACGATAGCAGAATACATTATTCTTACCCAAGAATAAAGGTTAAATATTTCTTCAGAAGAGATTGGCCTTTGTAGATTACTTTCTCCAAAATTTTGATGCTTTCTTTAGGGCTTATCATATTATTTTCAACAACCAAATAACAATGCATTAGTTGAAGACCTTTCTCTTCAAGACCATTGGCATTTTTGACTTCAGAATATGGTTGTTCCTTCCGAAAGCACTCCATCCTAGTTTTATTCTTCGATTCACTTCAATCAATCCTGTTTTTCTCTCCTGTCGTAACCAATTGTCCCAGGTAGGTGTACTCTGAACAAACATCAAGGGGTACCTCTTGTAGTAGGATTGGTACTTGTGCTGCAAAAGAATTATACATTACCTTAGTTTTCGATAAGTTTATCCTGAGTCCTATTTTCTGCCCCGCCGTGTTCAGTTCTTGAAGTCTTAATGCTAGGTCTTCACCGTTGGTTGCGAAGAGTACTATATCATCTGCGAAACGCAAATGACTGATGTGCTCTCTATTGATCCCTAAGCCTCTTTCCTCCAAGTTTAAGGTTTTAAAAACTTCTTCCAAACTTCCAAAACGGCTGTAAAAAGAATTGATGAATGGCAGTCGCCTTGTCTCACTCCCTTTTCAATCCGGAATTCCTCTGTTTCTTTATGCAGCAATTACATCGTTGTAGATGCTGCGTAAAAAGTGGACCTTAAGAAGTTTATTTCTTCCTTAGATATTTCACTAGTAGAGAGCAGCAGATGATTTTCGGTAATAATCTGCCACAAAAATTCAACATTTTCAACATTTGTACATGGTTACGTATTATCCCGACCTCTCCATCTTTCCCAATATTTCACGCTCCTCTTGCGATTCTAATTACTATTCTTATTCATAATGTGCTGATACATTAGCTGAAACCTTCTCGTACCTCTCTCAAAATAACTTACCTTATTTCTCATCTTTGAACTAACTCACTCGAATCAAATGAGATTAGTCAAGTTCGCTTTTCTTTCTCCTTCGTTTCATTTCCATACGTTTTCTAATATATTTAGTTCTTTTCTGTTTCTTTCTGCTATTCCATATGTAGAGGCTTAGATTTCTAGGATTTACACCGATAGCTTATCAGAAAAAAATTACAAAAGTTCACTTTGCATTTGCCATCTGATTGATTTTTTAATCTTTCTCGACGATTTCTCACATCATTCACTACTCGTATTTTATTTAGTAGAAAAATATGATCCTGAGTTACGGTCATCTGAGCATTACAGACAGATCCTAATTTTTAATTTAATTGAGAGCCGGTTGGTTTTCTAATGTAGGAAATCGATTCGACTACCTTCAAGTGAGCTTTCAATACCGCGAATGGTGATATAACGACATAACATTAGTATAGAACGTGATATAACATAAAAGTATTACCTCAGATATGAACTCATATTCACTTTTATGAATATCACATGAATCTTCAAGCAGTGCAATCTGTGTATTCGCAAATTAGATTCATCATGAGGTGATTATCTAGAAATGAAAATTATGAACGTATGCATGACCAAAGTTTACATCATGTTTTATCTGTGATTACGTGGAATCTGTTGAATTGGGTATAGAACAAAATAATTTAATCTTTATTTACTGCATAGTAATTATATATATTGTAATTGCGCTTGCAAGAGTAGAATTAGAAAAGTAATGCAATACGATACAAACGTCTTTTTTATTGGGGCGACTAGAGAGCCCCCTCTTCCATTTAACCATTGTCAAAAAATAATGTACCAACACGAATATATAACATTTTAAACTACAATATGTACATATTTTAAAAAGCTCAGTGGAAATCTAAATAAAGGAAAGACAGAATGGTTTTGTCGAGAAAACAAAACTTTTTTATCACAGAAAAAATGTTTTCACTGCAGGAATAATAGGCTATTCTTGAGTAAAATGTAGTTTTATTTTTGAATTTCCTAAAGAATTAACGTAGATGATGGCTGTTACATTGGTGACATTGGTGATTTATTTTCTTCCTCTACATTATAATACCCTGATAGCCGAGTTTGGTAAGTGACAGGGGGTGTAATCACCAAACTTGTTCTTAGAATCATTCTTCACTTGACTTGTTATCTAGTATTTTCTAATTACGAAATTTTCTTTCCCTTTATGGCCACAAAACAACTTTTTTAAATAATTCAACAAAATTATAGGACGTAAATATTGATGTTTGCTTTATCTTTCCTGAAGCAGGCTTAATTGTAAACTACGGATCTCTCAAGACAGTTTTTATTTACGCGCGATGGTCGTGTAATTCAAAACTCGGTAATCACAGTAAAAGCTTTTGGGATCGTTACCGAATTTGGCCAACTTTAGCGAGTGAAATTTAACGACGAAATCTCAGTGGACCAATCTGTCGCCTGTCGACGTAAATTAATCACATCCAGCCACGCAATCGGTGGAACGTTATATAATATTCCTCCCCTCTTAAACGTTGAAGCAGCGCGAATTTCAATCTCTCACGCTCTATAAACATCGTGGGGTATCGCACAATCCATACGCTTAATCTCACTTGCGCAATTTTCAAGTGGGAAAATCTTTGAGCTCAAGTGCTTTATTGCCCGCGGTAGAGAATGTAGATGACACTGTGCGTAAGTTTCGCAGGTTTAGCGTGAGTGAATGGTCTTTTCCGGAATATATTGCGCTAGTTATCTTATCTTAAGATCATATCTTAACTTCGTAGATTTATGTTACAGTCCCGGCGATGTCTACAGGTGTTTCTCGATAGTAATATTTTATTGTTTTTATTGCTACAGAAATTTCCAAGTAAATCGAAGAGTAGAATCTACGGCGTTCGTCGTCATATTGGTACTTCTCTTGCTGTAAAGTATTCAGCCGAAGGTTGGTTGGGACCTCACCCCTTTTATCATCATCTACGAATAGCTAGGAGAGGGAAATGATGCTTACTAGGCAAGATGAGGAGTGAGGTAGTTTGCCCTTGCTTTCTTCACTGAGCCAGAATGCTATGGACAGAACAAGCCCACGTTAGTGGAGAACAAGACTCTAGGAGTAACATTTTTGGTAACATTGCAAAAGTAGAATCCTTAATTAATGCTATTATTCAGCATTACTTATACCTCAGTAGCTTTCATATCATCACATTCATGAACAAGACTGAGACAAAAGTATATAAAAGATACATTTATCTTTTTTTTCCTTTCCTTTTTCTTTTTTATCCTGTACCAAAACACAAATGGCAAATATTTCATTCATCAAGATATGGTAGCAGGACCTGGTATTACTCAGTATATTTTTAGAACGATCGAAATGTTATCCATGCGTTTTAAGATGTATATCTTCATAAGTTAAAGCTTTTGTTACGTGCAAAGTGTTTAAGAATACAAATAACGCGAAATTATAATTTCTTTTAGGTATTCATGATTTAATTTTTAATTGTTTCTCGAGCAACATCTTCATTAGTGGAACCTTTTTCGTTCGTTTATTGGTACAAAATACAATGTACCTTTCAATGCTTCTGTCTTATCCTAGCCCATGGCTGTGATTTTATAAAGGTACTGACCTATGAACAACGGCATTCGCCTTGGTCACTACTTGTCGACTGCTATGAAAGGTGTTGTTCATGGTGCCATTGAGCTGCATTTGCGTGGACTTGGTCCACTCGTAGCATTTTGGCTCAGTGATGAGAGCAAAGGCAAACTACCACACTCCTAATTTCGCATAGTAAGCCTTTTACTTTCTCTAAGATTATTATTCTAAAATGGGGTAAATATGGGTTGACTGAGGTTCAAATCGGGCTTAGAACTGAATGATATACTTACATCTGCTGGTTATATGCTTTTTCCTTGTGTTAATTAATATCTTACCGCGTTGTACCTAAAATATACTGGGTAAAATTTTACTTTAACATAACATACTCCCTCGACAATTTCATTTCAATCCGCCTTCTGCCTGTTATCAATTTTGTCTGGAACTAAAAACCACAACTGTTCGGTCAGGACTGCAGAGTATGCTCTGGTTTTTATCTTATTGAATTGATAAGCTCAAAAGTGACGCAAAATGTGAGTCAGTTTACATAGCATAAATTCAATGTGGTGCAAATCTGAAGACTTTAGTTCTGTAATAGAAATTGCAGCTGTTTGCTTCTTTCTCGTCTTCTCACATCATCTCATCGAAATGTATTTTTCATGTAGTATCACGTAAGAAACTTTTGCCTAGTTGTTGTCTATAGTTGAAAATAAAATTAACATCGACCAAAAACCAAGATATTTCATGTAGCCCTCTATTATTGGGTCATTATCAATTGGTCAATGTCACTCTCACGATTGAAAAAATTGTCAGTTCAAGACGGTAATCATCAACGTTAAGCCAGATAAAACTTCATTTTAAGTACTGTTTCAGGGCTAGTTATCAAATAGCGCCACTAATCAAATAACTCTTTTTACTTTTCGGCTTTTCATGAGGTTCATAAAAAGAACATAATTCTATTAGAACTAACTATAATGCAAAGGTTCCCCAAAGTTTTATATTCGACTGCTTTTATCATAAGCAGTAAAGGTAAGTCAATAATCATCTAATCAAATAGCAGTTCAGCTCATAAAATAAAGTTAATTTTTTATTCGAAAGCTATAGCTTATTGTAGCCGAAGAAATTTTATAAAAAACTGACTGCTTCACTTATGTAAAAGATTCTAATTTTATGCGGAGAGCTCAATTTTAAACACGTTAAATTTCATCTTTAAAGAACCACAAAAAGGCGATCTTTAGCCAGATAAGTAATTTTCTAACTTTCATGACAGGTTAACTAATCTCCATTACTGCCAAATAGATGCTTATTATTTCGTGAAAAGGTCAGCGCATGATTTGTGAGTACTCATTACACCTTTCACTTCTGTGGAAATCTAGGTATCCTACACATCCGGTAAAACTTAATGCGAGCATAATTACACCAATTTCCTTGTTACATTTTTAGTACATCCTTTTTTGTTTTTACCACCTTACGTATCGGTTCTGCAACTGTTATGTAACGCGTTATCCTTAGGTATACCGAAGAAAAAGTTGCAGTTACTTTAAATAAAAGCGTATTACGAAATGATAGGAAAGTGCTCACGAAAGAATAAATTAAGAATGCAAGAAATAGGAATATAAAAAATTAATGTTTTAATAGTTTAATAATATGAACGGTAATTATTATTCCAAACATCCATGATTTATACATGCGCAATTACATACATGCAAACGTCTTTTTTGAGCGATATTGAGACTTAAAAGTTAGATCTTATTAATTATGCAAAAATACATTCTAATTTTAATAAATCCATTATAATAGTTAACAATTTATTCATGATATATAGACGAAACAAATCAGCTTAATTATTTATTTTTAATTTTAAAATATGAATAAACGTGAGGAATGGCGAGTTGCTGCAAACCAATCGATAGATTGAGCACTGATAGATTGAACAATATAACTCACAATAAATATTCGAGTGGATAATAGAAAACGTTAGTTAACACATAAGAACATTATGAATTTTGAACAAATTTGTGAATCGGACGTAATATATTAAAATATAATCCTGCTAATCATGTCTATGAAAACTGAATATAGTAAAAAGGTAATAATTTATACAGTTAATATTAATTCACTAAGTTAGCAGAGTAGTAACAAGTTTGATTTCTTATAGAATGTAGAAGTCCGTAAAATGAACGAATTAGATTTCCCTGATTGATAATGAGGCCCATTTTTAGCTACAAAATAGTCTCTATGAATAACTAATAGAGGGTGATAAGAAAAATTTAGCAAAACTTCGCTTACATTTTTAGTTGAAAGTAATGCTGGCTCTAAAGATTCCTAAAGGAGAGAAAATAGTTTTCGTTTAAATTTTCGTATCTATCGCTAGCTCGCTTCTCCAAGTCTCCAAGTTTACGTCACCTTGGGGATCAAGAGGCAAAAAATGAACAAAAGAAGAAAGACCTCAGCAGTCCGGCCGTGTTTCGCTGCGGTAGTCCCTTTTGCTCTCAAGGGACGCTTTCACTTAATCGAGAAATGTCCACATAGTTGTCGGTGCGTGTGCAGTAATGCAGCTGAGCGCCCACGCGCGTCGCGTTTCGCAATTGCTTTTTTCCGTCCTTAAAGTATATCGCCAAAGGGATTACCATAAACGTAAACGAAACGGCTCTAATAAAGAAAAGACTCTCACGCGAATTTCCGGCGCACATTTAATTCTACCGTTTATGAAACTTAGTGTTCATTTTTACAATTTGTGACTGTAGTATCTTCATCTTCTACATGTTTTTATTTATTAAATTACCGCAATGCTCAAATTATTAACACTAAAGATTACTGAGTTATCATAGCTATTGTGTTTTAATCCTTATAGAGTACTGTATCATCCTTCGCTGTAACCAAAAGTATAATTTGAAATTAGTCCAAATTGGCTTAAAATCATTTATAATATCATATAAATCCTATTCAATCCTATGGCTTGACTATGGAATTTACGGTTAAGGATGAATTCACTAAGGATTGATCAGAAAATGAACGGAGTTCAACTTTATGGACACCCTGTACATATTTTATTATGATTTAAAATCAACCTCAAATAATTAATGCATTCCTTAACAATCATTTTGGATCACTCTTGGGAGTTATAATATGAATAATAAGTGTGTAATTTATTAGTTTCTGCAAATTTACCTTGGATGAAAGTTATGATATATATTCCTGCAAATTTATCTGAGATGATTTTTTTTTATTTTCTCTTGGGACAAGGTTCAGGAAAACATATCTTTCATTTACTTTTGTCTCAGTCTTGTTTATGCCTGTGATAATATTTAAGCTACTGAAATATGAGATATGATGCCGAATGATAACAATGAGTTTTGGTCACTCCTCATTGAATTCTGGTACAAATGGTTTTCATGAGATTATTCCGCTGTAATTACGTAAACTACCTCACTCTTCACTTTGATTCACTCCTCTGTTTGTAAAATATTCAGCCCTAGGAACGTTTGAACCTCGTCCCCTCTACCGTCAGCTAGGAGAGGGTAACGAGGTTTACTAGGCATGGTGAGGAGTGAAGTAGTTTGCCCTTACTTTCCTCGCCAAGCCAAAAAGCGATAAGTTGAATAATTCCACGCAAATGAAGGGAAATAACTCTCCCAGTAAAAAATTCCATAAGGATATATGTTGATCAATGTCAATATTTAGTATCACTCATGCTTCTGTAGCTTTTATATCATTATCACAGCCATTAACAAGGCTGAGACTCTAGTAAATGATATATATATAATTCTCTCTGTCCTGAGTCAAAGACAAATGGAAAGTATACCGTTTACCAAGATAGGAGGAACCCTGACACTTCATCACTCTATATGTGGATAGATATGTGTTAGTTAACTGTGGATACAACCAACCTTCAGGCTGATGACTATAAAGGCAAAAGATAATAAATTGGAGAAACCCCGAATTCTTCTTTTTATGCATATTTATTTGAATGATTTCAAGCAGAATTAAAATCTAGATTAAGTAATTGTAACAGATACCCAGGTTATTTCTTTCTGATCATAGAGACGAGGCTACAATGTAACGGGAAAGTATTGGATGATTTTAACTTAGTGTTGGTGTCCTTTAATGTTAATGTTCTTATCCATGTTCAATCCATGAATGCAACACTCAGGCTGCAGTTTCTATAGAGAAACAGAAATTTATCTTTGTTGAAATTTGGTCTTTGAAAATATGTTTGGCCACACACTCCAATAGCCAGATATTAAATCTTAAATGATTATTTTTCGGAACTACTATTTTCGATTTACTACGATCCTTAACGCTTAGAAATTACCAAGAACTTTTTTTTCTGTAGAGCAAAGGCAGAACCAGCATTTACGAAACGAGGGTGAATGTTCTGTGAGGAAAACAAAGAAGGTTGAGAAAGAGAGAGAAATCAATATATGCTCCCTTTGTCAGGATATTGCTTTTGCGCCGAAAATACGGAGCTTTCCGGAGTTCTGATCGAAGGGTGAAAGAAAGCGGAAAGGCTTTCGTTTATGGAATTTTTGAAGGATTCTTCCATTGCCATAAATTTGATAAAGGGCAGGAAATACTCGCCTATTTCCTGCGGTTTAAAATCACTTCTTTCCCCTAAAAACGCAAAAAATTTAGGTATTCATTACGGAATATGATGAATTTTTTTATCCATCACTTTAAATTATGCATTCACTGAAGGATGTAGAAATGACAGAAAATACTCGTCTATTTGCCAGCGGTTTAAAATCGCTGCTCTTCCTTAATTAAAACACAAAAAGTATTGAGGTATTCATTAGGGAATATGATGAAATATTTTTTTCCATCAGTTTAAATTATGTATTCACTGAAGGATGTGGAAATTAATTTCGAATTTATTCAGTATGCAGTTGAAATTTACTATCTTAAAAATTTTCAACATTATCGTGGTCTTACGTAACTTTCTGGTTAAAATAAATTAAATAATAACAAATAAAAATTGGAGTTAATTTGCAAATAAACTCCTAAAAATCGTACAGATACCTCAGTTATTACGGAATTATGAATTTCACTGCCAACTTCATTTACTCATTTAACGAATATATTTTTGACAACGAGTATAAAAAACGGCTTACTCCGCTCGGTAGGTATAAATACAACAACCAGACGAATTAAATGCTGAAGGAATTTTAATATCTAATCCTTAATATACCTTATCTTATATTAATAGGTCATCACAGATAGGCTGTCCAAAAATCAAAGTTAAGGTCTCAGATGCTCCTCATAATTCTAGCTCGAACTAACTAAATATCATTTCAAGCTTTCCAGTACAAATTAATCTTATTCCCTATAAAATTTATAACATTGAGTAAGTTTTTTCAATTTCCTTATGATATTAAACAGTAAAAATATGCCCCAGGTGAGGATCGAACTCACGACCTTAAGATTATGAGACTTACGCGCTGCCTACTGCGCTACCGAGGCCCTGAATGTTATTTGATAATAATTTTTCCTTATCTGTCATTATTAATGATCGATTATTTACAATAATATCTCCCGATGAAGAACTGCTTGTGGCAAGGGGGCGATAAAGTAGTGGCCTAACAATTAACTTCAGTGGTAACCTTGGAAATCCTAAATTCAATAAAACTTTTTATAACAATCCGAAAGATTCACACTCCTGAAAAGTTTACTTTCGAATTTCACGGTACGAGCCAGTACATTGAGTCCATTCGGTTATTTTATCATATTGTCTTAAATATTTAAGTCTCCAGCATGTAATAGAGGTTAAAGGTCATAAATACAATTTCACACTTATCATAATTATTAATCTCCTCCCATCACAAGAGGTAGTAATTAAAATATTCGCTGGGCGTTCCAAGGTGTTTCGACGATATTAAAGTGTGCCGTAGGTAAAGAAAGTCGGTGGAAAACTTGTTTTAATTGATTACTTATACGACGTTTTAATCGAATCTACTCCATAGCGAGCGTAGGTAATTAGCCGAGATTCCAAGATAAAGACCATGGAAATGATTCTAGTACAAAAACAGAATTTCTAATTTCTGCAGCATTAGAGACCAGAATTTGGTTACATGACCCCTTTAAAAACATCGAAAAAATGGCTTTACGTCTACTTTAAAGTTTTACGCAAACTGCTGATCTACTCCTGTTCTTAGAAACGTGCTATAATTCTTATTCAGACCCTTTCTTGTGTATAGCAAATGGTCCAGATTGAAGATATGTTTCCTCGGATGGTCCTCGTATTACCCCTTTCAGACTAACCCCGAATGCATTAGTGTTTGCAACGCGCTTGCATTCAATATTGGGTGATCCAATACACTAGAAGTGGGTCTATATTATCTACTTTCTTCGGTAGTTTCATTCTCTCCTATTGGTTTATCATCTATCAACTTATATGGTCATGAACTTTTCGTAAATATTATACGTACAGGCACGCCACAAAAATTACTTTGAGTGTATCGAGTTACCACTTGTAAAACATGTAATTAGCTGATTACAAATACTTCTCAAGGTTCTTGACTAAAGATTAGTTTATATTGCCTTAACTATTCGAGATACCATCAGAATGAGTATTTAAAGAACACCATCGGATTTATAATCATATGCCCTAGTTAATCATTGCAAGCATAATACACAACACATACCTATAAATAACTGTACACCAAATTAAAGCTAATTCTGTATTTTTGTTGTATTTATTTCGCCTGTGCAAATGAAGAGATCAATCTACCCTAGAGATACATTTATACCAAGGTACCCAAGTTGCGAAGTTTTTGCGATGGATAAAAATCAATTGCAGGGAAACGGCGCATTTTATGTTAACTTAATTTCATCCAGAGTTGCATGTGAGATGTCTCATTTTGATGACCTTTTTAAAATTTCCATGTGTGTATAATATTGTTTTTAATCGGCGTCAAAGTTTAAAATCTACCTGGCCCCAGAGCTTTTAAATTAGGCAAAAATTAATTGCACCATCGTACTTTGAATGTTATTGAAAATTTTATATGATCCGAAAATTTTAAAATAATTAGTATTATTAGCGAGTTAAATTCAATTTATGATTGTTAGTCTGTTTCCAGTTACATATTGATGGTGAATTACAATTTAACACTCCCAAAACTTTCTCAGGTGTTAGAAAGCGATGACCTTAAGATTCCGCGAATGTGTCTCTGAAATCAAATTTTCGACTTTAGCTTTTAATTGATCTAAACAATATCAAATCGAAGAATTAATCGGAAGAAGAACTCAAGTATGATATTAGCAAGTAACATAAAGTATACAAATGAGATAGGAATTAATGATTTGCCTCAAATATCTCTTCATGTTATAATCGAAACCAAATCTAAAACAAGAGCAAGTATAATCCTACATGCATTAGTAGGAATATCAGGGGATGCTATGTAAATTAAGTCTTGTTGTAGTTTTGAGATTTCTAATATTGTTTGCATATAGAGTGGTGTTATTCCGGAATGTTTATGATGTAGATAAGAATAGTGGGAGATGGCATGCTGTTGTGTATTGTTTGAATCTTTAAATAGGTGTATTTTGTTATTTGATTAAGTTGCCACCAGACTTGTGTCTAACCGCAGCTGAATTTTGTAAATAAATAATAGCTACTGTCTTCTATTGTAGCGCGGTTTTTTAAAGGACGTTGCCTTCCTTTTTTGATGGTCAATTGATAAAAAAATGCCCCGGGTGAGGATCGAACTCACGACCTTAAGATTATGAGACTTACGCGCTGCCTACTGCGCTACCGAGGCTTCGGAACTCAAAGTTTATTATTACATAATTGCCTCTTGGAATTATGGGATATTAGGATGTACACAAAGAGTTCGATGTCATGTCACAACCGGGTTACAAGAATATTTTATTAATGCAATCCACAACAATTTAACAAACGCGACTTAGGATTCATTTCCTAGCGACCTCATTGTGTCGCATGGTGTATTTTTCGAAATTTCCCTTAATAAAGTCCTTATTATTCTTTTGTTGAGAAGATTATAAAGATTATATGAATAAAGATGAATCGATTAAAATTCACACAGGAAGAGAGTAGTAGGTAATTACAGTTGGTTCCCCTTAAGAATAAGAAGATACTGTATCGAAAATTACGCTAGATTGGAGCTGAAAATAATATGAAATAAAAGCATAGTACCAATTGAGGTAGAGGTAGATCCTTGCTTTTTACATTGCCACACTCCCATCGAAATAATAAGTAAATGTCGACCTAGTACCTGAATGCTTTTGTCTTGAAAAATCGCGAAGTTACATAAAATTGTTAGGAACAGTTGTAATAAAGCGCGAAATTTTCTCGCGTCGCTTGATATATCTTTTCATAACTAGCTCGTCATCCTCGGATTTGGTAAGAGCAAGGGATTACTCAGCTTTCCCAAAAGGTAGCCGTCAACTTTTTCATTTAACTTTTCATATGTAATGCTGTTAGCCTCCAGATTAAAGTTCGTCCGACTTCAACGAGAAAATTTCAAACGGAGAGACGGAACAAAGATATCTAACAGAGTGAACATTATTTTACTCCATTTTCATTCTCCAAGTTTATGAAAACAGGGGTTACTCCATCTTTTCTGGGACTATTAATTTCACCAATGACCTAATAATAGATCGTGACGTCATTACGTCGTTCGTCAATGGTGCCATGTTTTAAAACATTTCTAATGTCTAGCCTTCCTCTTAAAGCAACCACCTTGCCTATTATTTCCTTGAAAATTCGCCCTTGGTTATATAGCTGTTGGGCAATAATGAATGAAAATACGAGGGCATAAAAGATATATCAAGCAACTAAATAGGACAATTTAATGTCCCACTTCCACGTTAATGCTTATAAAACTGGGAATTATGGCCAATATTGCACAAGTAGTAGGAAACTTGATCCACCAAATGTTTACATAGTTGAAGATAAGCTAGAGAGGATAATGAAGGACCAAAGGTAATTGGTAAATTTGTATCGTTTTGCATACACGGGAATACTTAATAATCGAAAAGTTAGATTTTAATCAAAGATATGTCTTTAATGGCAATAAGCTTACTGTTAATCATATTGTTAGTAAAAAACATGCCCCGGGTGAGGATCGAACTCACGACCTTAAGATTATGAGACTTACGCGCTGCCTACTGCGCTACCGAGGCAGATATTGACAGTAAGAAAATCATGTACTAAGATACCATAATTAGTTATATTTCAACTTCTAAGACGCTTGTATGCACGGAGAACAATATGCTTCTCAGTAAGCTTATTGCCGCAAAAGATTTATCTTTGATTTTAATCTAACTATTCGTTTATAAAGTATCCCTGTATATGTAAGACGCTACAAATTTACCTATTACCTGTGGTGGTACATTATCCTCTCTAGCTTATGTTCACGTATATAAACGCTTTATGGATAAAATTTCCTACTAACTCGGCATTATTGACCATGATTCCAGTTTATAAGTATACCAGTAATATAAGTACCAGTTTTATAAGTATTGATGTGGAAGTGTGACATTAAATTGTCCTATTTAGTTGCTCTACATATCTTTCATGCCCTCGTATTCCCACGCAATCTCATATCGCGGTTTTCATATCAAAAACGTTTCAAGCATATGCTTAAAACATCAAATTATGACTCGAAGAAATCTAATTTCGTAGCAAACAGCGATAAGTTCAAGTGAAATGATAAATACATGACGCAGCAACCCATTAGAGGGCCAAGTCCCAGCTTCGGAGATACTGTCTTTTAATCAGAAATTGTTTAAATTAAATCTCAAGCCACGTAAAACGCTGTGTGTATAGTAAGAGGGGAGCTATACCATTAAATTAAAAGAAATTACTGTGCATGTAAATATTCATTCATTCGTCATCTTTATCGGGGCCAAAAATGCAGACATCTTTTAGCCTCTCAAAGTAAAGATTTTTGCCTCCATCGCCAATTTTGAGTCTGTATTTCTCTTATCTTTACAAAGCAGGTGTTTGGGCTACTGAAGCATTGCTCAGTCATTTTGTATGCTTCTGATTGTGCTATGGACGCATTTCATAGCTGGATCACTTCTTTATCATTCAGTTTGACCTCATCATACCATGTACCTCAATGTCTGTGCATTTGTCTTATTTTTGTACTATCTTGTACTTCTAGTACAGCAATGATATGAATCATTGTCGTGCTTTTAAAGGAGATGTTTCTTAAAATGTTTTCTTTTTAAAGTCTCTTATCGAATCTATACAGCAATTACCTTAGAGCTACTCTTTCGTTATCTTTTTTTTTCGTCCAAAAATGTGAAACAAGATATTTTCAATAACGGACGCGGGACTTTCCATTCAAATCTCTTTAGAAACAGGGTCCACATTTTTTCTGCATGAATATATCGGATCCGGTTTAATTCGCTTTAGCCCGATAGTTTTAGAGTGACTCAGCCGACCTCATAAGGAGCACCTCCGAAATTGTAATTTTCCTCTCACAGTTGCTTCTGCCACCGTTTCGACCGCCCTAAGAATAAATGCTATGACTCGTTTACAGAATGCGCTGATTTCTCTGCATTTTCTTCACCTTTTAATTAGCTGAAATTCGGTCATCTGTTTACACCCTCTGTTTCAATAATATTTTTCATCTATTTACATAGCAGACTATACACATACTCTATATTGAATAAGATATTTCTGTTTTTCCCAGTAATTTCATTCTACGTCATCACTCATAGACTCTCAAGGTTACTTGGAAAACTTTCCTCAATGTGTTTGCAACCGCTAAAGCAAATCATTGAGAAGGAAAATCTCTCTTTACATTTATCAGGAAAGACCGTTCATATCTTCTCTGTTTTTCCTCTAAAAGTTACATAATTATCATATGGAAAGTTTTACTGATTATGTTGAATATATATATGATATGATATTGGGCCTCCGGATAGCCATCTGTGTGCGGAATGACCATAGCCGCCGAAGTACTTCTAAAAATCACTGCTGCTTATGATATAATATTGCTGGTTTAGCAAGTATTAATGTCTGGAACATGATGGAATCCACAGCATTGCTCATGTTATCTAATATCATGTTCCAGACACGGAAGAAGATTTCATATCTTTTTATGTAGAGATGACAATGCTTACATATGGTGAAATTGTTGAATACAAGTCATTAGAAAGAAAATTACCAGTATTCACTGTCCGGCCTTTTCGATTGAAAAGAATACTTTGCCAATTTCTTGAGGGGAACTTCGTCTGCTTACTGGCTACGTTTGTTTGTCAGTCGATAAGCTTGGATGTGCATTGCATTAGAATTACGGAGACATGTAGCGATTTGTTATTGCATACTAATTTGTTGGAGATACAATTACACAAGAGAGAGAATTCCAAGAACATTATTTCTTTTCGGTAGAACTATCATCGCATTGCAAGAGATGTAGAATTCCTTACTCCTGGTAAATTTGCAGCGTATAATTAAAAATAGTTTCCTATTATACTTTTGGATAATTATAATTGATTCTTATAGCTACTAATTTTAAATGGTGATATCTTGAAAAATTTTAAGAGTAAAGGAAAAAAATCAATTGTCATGAAAATTCTCGCCTTAGAACAAAGGTTAATTTAATGCATTTATGAACACTGATTTTAACTATTAATTTTTACTAAATAGTATCATGTAACAATTTTTATTTTTCTTTTCGATTTTGTCTATTGGGAAGGCTGATATTCTACAGCAAATATGCAAAAAATTTAATGGATTTCAAAGAAAGCAAATTTTTCACTTAGAATTTTGAATTCATTCCTACCTATAAAAAGCAAAGCCTCTCCTCGTTAGTGAATCGATTAATTTAATATTTTCAATTCCTTTTTGTATGCTCTTTCCTCATCAGACTTAGGTAGACTTCTTCCATTTTTCAAATTTCCTAATTTTCATACATTCCACAGTATATGTTGTGTTTGCATCCACATAATGCAAAGGTGCAACAGTTTTATAATAGAAAATTTTTCTCTTATTGATGAAATAAGACAGAAATCTATTTGTCTCAGGAAAGTTAGATCCCATTTTATTAATTAGTGATTTTAAATGCCACAGTACAAGAGAAATACTGCTAGTTTCGACGCTTAAGCATCATATTCAAACGAAGAAGAAACCAACCTCACTCATTTAAACAAGAAAGAAAAGGGTTGGAGGGAATAATTGGGTCATGTGAAAGGTGAAGTTTGATATTCTGATTTATGTGTTCTAGGGTACTTCTTCATTTAAAGATGACGTTTAAGCTTCGAAATTAGCCGTATTTTCGTGTAATGGTGTATTTTTGCCTGTTATTATAACAGGATCTAGTTTCTTTCAGAAAAATTCACTCTTGCAATTTTTCTTCTGTCATGGATTACCACAAAGATACTCCCGATTCCGCTGAAGTTTCTGTTGTATTTCAAATTCTCTGGAGAAAATGTGCACCATGAGAATGATCGGTTCACGCCTTCTTATACTTGATGCTGCAAGCGTTATTCTCAAGATTAAAATTCTAACGACATCTTCAGCAATAGCTATTGGAACGACGGAATATGAGAAGAAGAGATATTCCTGAGATAATTCAAAGTTGCAGACATTCCTTTTAGTTGATTATACCAGTAGGAAAGATAATATTACCAATTCCTGATATTTCCCACGGATTTGGGAGTACTTTGTGTAATTCTGCGACAGAATAAATAAGACAGGACGCAAATTTTCAAACTAAACTAGATCTGCTTCAATATAACTTCAGAAATTAGTTATATTACCGCTAATTCTAGTTTGATTTGAAAATTTGTATCCTGTCTAATTCCGAAGATAATGCTTAAGCGTCGAAACTAGTCATGTGATAGTTCTCTTGCTCAGTGGTATTTTCCTTAGTTACATTAAAACAGTTCTAGTTTTCTTTGAAAATTTGTGTCCTGCCTAATTACGCCATTTTCTTAATGGATATTCTAATCTATCTCGTACAACCTCATAGCACAGGATCACCATTAGTCCCGAAGTGGACAGTTTCCTGAATCACGATATATTATAACCGTGAATATAAACTATCATCGCTGGCCGGACTTCGTAGAAAGATAAGATGAAGGAAAGAAAATAACTGAGTGAATTAAACATTGTGGAAATTACTATGCCTTTTCCTTTCCTACATTATTTCCGTGAATTCAAATCGCTTGCTATGATAACTGTAGACCGGTTCAACCAATATTTCTTTTGATGATTCTTTAGCCATGTGATCCATCAACTTGAAAACGTGATTTTTAATAATTTTCGAAATTCTCTTTCTGTCCCGTCACATTGTTTTACGCTCTTGTTAGAGCGAGAGGCTCTTGATAGTATTAGTCTTGTTAAAAGTGCTTCGACAGCCGAGGTCATTTCGTACATAGTCTCCCACCGAAGTCGAGCGCGTTGCCCACACGAGCGTCTTTTCTCTAAGAAAAATATTTTATGAACTCTTTTTACCTACATCTTCTACATTGAGATACCTTCAATTAAAATTCATAAATAATATTTATTGCAAATGAGAATTATCCGTCTGAAGTACTAGGTTACGTAACAGATGTAACTTTTAGGCCATACTCAACCCAAACATTCCCATCTCCAGCCGTGGTTGTTAACCTTACCCTTATACAGGCTTCGGCAGAAGATAATGATCTCTACCAGGAAATTCGACCTTTCCCACTTCTTAAGAAAGACCGAGTAAGGAGGGAAAACAGAGACTCCGTTCGCTGCAACTTGGGAATTTCCTCGAGAGAAAAATTTCCTTTTTCGGGAGTAAACTCATTCGTCATTCTTGTCAAATAGAATTCCGTCGTATCTACAAACAGAGAATAGCGGAAACGTCATATTTGCCACTTTTTCCGAGGTTTTTCCATTACCTCAAGCTTTTGGATAACTAGATATGTAATTTTTTAATCAGGATTTTCTCTCCTAGTTTAAAAGTTTATCAGCTAATAGCTTTATTTTCTAAATGTCATAGGAAATTTATATTTCAGATTTATAAGAAGGTCGTAAAGTCCCATTTATTGTTCTTAGTTTTTTTCATCTTCATCAAGTAAGCGAGAGATTCGCTTGGAACACGTGTACTTGACGTTTTATGCCCCATCGATTCATTAACCTCCTTGTTAAGAAAAAATAATCAGTGACACCTCCTTCTAGAAGTTATTAAATAGAGAAATTACCATTTGATTCTATATTTCTATTCGCTTTTGTCAATGAATAGAGCCTGGGTAGGCAATACATTTTGCTAGGACTTGTTTTGCTGTTTTACGATATCACATGCAAAACAAATCGTTCCCGAATTTATTTTCAATTTTTAAGGGAGAAGAACAATATTTTTTTCGTGAAAAAATGTTATATTTTTCTCACCCGGTCAGTTTCACAGAATTTACATTATCTCTTATAAATCAAATATCAAGATATCAAATGATTTGTTCTCAAAAATTTCGGTTGATACGCGAAAAGAATTTGAGTCTGTGATTGGCCGAGTTTAGTGCGCACTCTCAAATAGGTTTGCCATCCCTTCATAGGAATATTATTTTCTTCAGCTACATAGAATGAAGAAGTTAACTTTAGCTTAGCTAAGGTTTACTTCTTCGATCAGTTAGCTTAGATTTGTGCATCAATTCAGCCTATTGAGTGATGGAAAGTTCTTAGCAGCACATAGCACCAATCGAATCTCACGAACATCACGAACTTGTTTAATTCGCATTCGCTATATACAGGCATACGAGCGTACGAATGAAAGTAACTACTCATACATATTTTCCTAAAAGCCATGAATCACGGAAGCAAAAATCTTTATATTCCTTTTTTATATCGGATTCATTAAAACGCCATTTCTTCTTTAGCTGGAAGGACTTCTCATTTTTGAATGGAATAGAGTAATTCTCTCGTAACTTAAACCGTTAATTTTATATAAAATGAACCGCCATAGTCGATTTTTGATGGTCGCTGATACGTATATAAAATATGTTTGCATCGTAAATTTTCTACTTTCCTTGTCTTCAAGAGTAAAACGTATTTATTTGTGTGGCTCCAGACCCGAACGGTATTTGGCCGGTTCAATTATTTGGCAAACAGGTTTTCTGTTTCTGCCGAGCTGGTTGCGTTGAAACGGGTTATAATGATGGATAAAATCGGATTTTGAAGCGAATTATATTTGAAAATTATTTACGTCCGCTGCGATTTTAAGGCAACAAGTCGAGGCCAAAAATGGTTTCGCGGAACGATTTCCGATGAAAATTGAGAGGATAAAAAGTGGCTTCGTGGACCAGTATCTGTACGAATTAAATAGGCTATCGGAAGAAAATTATGTGTTCTGGTTTATAAATTGACGAAGAAATGTAATTAACTATCATTATATGATCAGTTATGATCCAAACATACCCAAAAAGGGATGGAGAATACTCCAGTGAAAACCAGATTGTATCGGATCAATCATAGTTGACGGACCTACCCAAGAACTGCACATGTTTTTCCTAATTAATCGAAAATATATATATTGTGATGGTTTTGGATGATTTCAGCGTTTAAGTGTTCTCCGTCGAAAATTCTCGAGGGTTTCCTTAAAATAGGATGCTCAAAATACCTATCGAATATACTCTCATTTCCTTCCTCTTCCCTCTCAGTTGCGTTGGTCATTTTTCTTGCTCCGAAGCAAAGAAATCTTATGTTTGTGAAAGTTTTGTCGAGTTGAACCTTCTAAGTGGCTGTGAATTTTGTAATTTAACTCTTTTTAGAAGATCTTTTTGTAGTAAATATGTTAATTTTTTCCTATTTTCATTCTTTTATAGAATAGGATAGCAAAATATGATTTTGAAAAATAATGAAAGGTATTCCCTTCGAAAAGCCCAGTTTTAACTACTAAAAAATATTTTAAATATAAAAATACTCTAAGCTAAATTTAGTTTTAAGTTTTATGAGTTCTGCTCCAAAGAAAGGCCACAAAATCCTGAGATTGCATCACTTTACTCAATTATTAATAAATTTGCGGTTCCTGCTCTTATTAGTTCAATTTATTCCCCTAAAAATACGAGGAATCGGGTGCAGAATTATATCCGACTTTCGCAGAAGAATCCAATTTATCTTTTATGATTTACCCGTAAATGGTGAAAATTGTGATAATTTTCTAATTAAATGTGCAAAATGTTTATGTATTAGCAGTTATTTATTTACAGTTGATCAGTTTTTGCCTAAAATAAATTTTAATCCATGTTTCCGTCGTTTATTTGTGATTTGTATAAAAAAATATCTTATTACACAGTACAAAGATGAAGACCAAATTAGTCTGTATACCATATGAGCATCCCAAGGAAGAATGGACTTGAAAAAAGTCTGATGGGACAGGGAATCGAACCCGGGTCTCCCAATTGCTGGTAAATCAACGGACAGAGCACCCGACCTGCAATTGGGAGACCCGGGTTCGATTCCCGGTCCCATCAGACTTTTTTCAAGTCAATTCTTCCTTGAGATTTTTCCTGGGTGCGCACCATCTTGCGCAAAATCACCCTTACCCGTTTTACCATATAAGCAGTTAAACGGTAACAGAGCATATTAGCGTGACGTTGTTCCAGTAGATAATTATTATCGCGTACTTGTGATAAACATATGAATGAGTCCATATGATACATCGAAAAGAACGCCAAATCGTCTATTTACGGTTGGACCTCTGAGAGGGTTAAGAGCATACGATTAGATTGCGTTGGATTAACACATTCCCTGCGGATCACTCCACCGTTGGAGTGATAAATGCGTTGGAAATAGCCAAATCCGCGTGTCAACAGATTATTCAAAAATTATATTCAATCGTCAAATACGATATGCATCTTGCAATGCTCGACAGGATTAAGTTAGCCAGGCCTCATTATGTCTTTTTTTCTGCTGTTTCGGCTCAATTCTATCCGGATCCTTCCTGTTCTGATTTTATTGGATTGATCTCTTATTTGGACCATGCTTGCCCAAATTTTTGAGGCGGCGAAATCAATTCGAAATCCATTCATCGAAATACCCATTCAATTCTCGCCGATTGGTTAACGACCGTACGCGGACTTGCGATCGTAAATTACTTGCTCAGCCTGCGAACAGCAGAGCAAGATAATTGACGCATCGCAGTCGGAGTGCGGGTCGAATCACCCGGAAAGGGTGATACGTTCCTCAGCTGCTTCCCGTGTGAGACTTGCTGGGAGATAACATTGCTTCATCCCTCGATATGCAGACTGAACGGCGCCGTTCCAGCAGCAATCCGCGGTGCTGTTGACATCCTCCCGATGACGAATCGAGTCCTCGCGAGGCAGATGTTCCCGGGACAAGAACTTTGGTCTCTGGAAGGCCTCGGAGGGAACAGAGGCGACATCTAGAAGGCGACCAGAAGGATTCAGGTCGACGAGCTGCGAATGAGATCTCTCCGCCGCCGCAGTCGAAGTTTCTTGTAATCGAGAGCTTGCATACTTGGGATTCCGACCTCTAAAAGACGGCGGAAAAAAGGAAATTTCCAGCGAAAGGGCGCCGTGTTTCATTCCTTCCTCGTAGCTTCCTCCTTTTGGAGAACTTTCCCCTTGGACACGCTCCATTGCTCGCCAACGCGCGGACCATTAGCGCTTCATTCACTGCGTAAGCAATCGCCGTAATGGATCGTAATGAATCGATTAGCGATCGTGCGTTTTCTCGAAACGAGCGTATTATGAAACTGCTCTACCAAGAGGGAACAATAGAAGACGTGGATCAGTCGAGAATGGAAGAACCAGCTGGATTCTTTCGTTTACTTTCCTGTTGTTTACCAAACCGCTTGATGCTAGAATTTCTTATGATTGCCTTTCTCAAACACCTCGTAAATAGCATGCGTCTGTAATCAAGCTCGAATGACGGGTTCAAATTCCCATCTAATTATTTCTCCACATATGAAGCAGTTAAATTTTAACTAATATTATATAATTATATGTGTGAGCTTGTTCATTGGCTTCCGTAGGTCGATAAAAGCATTATGCTATTAAAGTATTAAAAAATTAGCTGTTTTACCTACATTTCCCAGTTATTCCATGTTGGTATTCTCTATCAGCAGCACCTATGGTTTAATATCCGCACCTGTCGTTGAATTTATACTTTAAAATGTATCTATTCTTATAATGAATAGGAAGTGCGCGATAATTTACTAATAGCCTAGGGGCTACGAGGACCTAAGAGGACAGAAGCTTATGGTCTAGTCCCTGACAATATGAGTCCATACTAAGGTCCGACTTGAAAATTGTTTTCGTTCCGCTTTAGAATATGAGAGAGATAATATATAAGAGATGATAATTGCAAAAATTACGACTCTGCATAGGAAGTTAGGCATTCATACTTTTTCTTTGCCACTATGGTTAGTAATGGCATCGACAATATTTATTTGCATACTTTTGAATGGGATATCCAACATGTATACTATACCAAGTAAGCTTTACGTGATTTCAGAAGTCGATGCTCATTCAACACCTACTATTAATGTGATCATGTATTCCTTTGATCAAAAATGTTGTTACTATTGGACTATACTAAGCACAATTCATTCCAAATACGTTAGAACAAATAACGTATTTCCTCGGAAAACTAAAGTGAAATATAGTTCCTCAAAGCTCATCTTTACTTGATGGTATCTCCTGTATGAGTAAGGAAGATTAGGATGATTTTCGATATCTTTTATCCTGAGACTGAAAAAGTCATTAATTAGTTTCCGTAAATGTACATAAATAGAAATGTTCATCATAAGTTTGGAGATAATCTGCTTTCTTTTTAAAACTATTTACCTATCTTTGTACTCGATTGTTTATCTGCTACTTATTGCCTTATCCTTGTCAAGAGATAGTGCTACAGCATTACCCATTTGTTTCGCACCGTTAATTCGAAATTTCTGTAATCATTAGCACCTCCCACTTGTGTTTTTTTTTCCTGTTATCCATCTTAAATTTTTGGTGAAAATAATTACAAGTGACAAAAGAGAGATACTGTATTCATTATAAATATTGTAAGATAAGAGAGAAATTATATGCAATTAATAACGATAACCTTCTTTCTGTAAATTGATAAGCCTCAAGGCAGACTAGAGCCTCAATCTCTCCACCGTTGGCCAAAAAAGATTTGCTGAGAAGATGATATTCTCTGTATATGATAAGGAATGAAGTTGTTTGCTGAAGTTTTACTTCTAGAAGGCAATTAGTGGATAAACTCTTTAAAGCACGGCACAATGAACCTATGAATAACCCTTTTTAAAACATTCGAAATAAGGAGTAACCAAAATGAATGAATTCTCTTACGTCGGAGCATGGGCGGATCTCGCCACGGGGTAGGGCAATACTTGCCAAAAGGGGGCAATTTAAGACAATTTCCTTATGAGCCCCTCTCCAAATTACTTTTAAAATGCCATTTTATCGTGATAAAAGTAGTAAATGTGTAGTGATCGCGGAGAAAATTCACAATCTGATTTTGATTTGTCAGTTGTCAAATCCTAGAAAAATTGCTAGTACTGCGAAGTCATTAAAGGGGCAGGGCCAATTCGTCCTCCCTGATTCATCCAATGCAACTGTGCCTTTCACATCATCATAGCCAAGAGAAAGAATGAGACAAAAATTAATGAAAATAAATTGTATCTAAATCTTGTGCCTAAAAAACTAAAAATATTCCAAAAAGTCCACGAGGATAAAATTTTACAAGAAGGACACGACCACGGTTTCGTAGCCAAGCTACATCTTCAGACCTGAAACCATGGCCGTGTCCTTCTTGTATCTGCGGTCTAGTAAAAGTTAATCCTCATGTACTTCTTGAACGTTAGTAATTATCACAAAGTTACTCCTGACTCAGTACCAGTAAAAGTATTCCACTTATCGATATATGGCATCAACAAGTAGATCTGCACGGTAATATGAAAAAGTGGAGTAGATTGTCCGCGGCTAGCAAAACCTTTCCAATACACGTTGCGACCCATTAATGGGCTTGGACACCCCTACTTCGATGTTACTAATTGATATTTGCTTCCGAAAGAGTTTCGCAAGACATGTTTGCGCACCGTGTTTTCCTTTCGTACCCGTATCACCACTTGTTAAAAATCTGCATAATCGCCTCCGAATCGTGAAAAATAAAAGCCTCGGTGGAGGGAAACCGCCCAATCGTTAACCTTCCTCGTGATTCGGGTTGTCCAGCGCCTTCCGAGGCGGGCGGTCCCTCTCTTCAAACAGCGTGATTTGGGTGGGTGTTTCCGTGAGGGCGTCACTGCTTTGAGTGCTACAATCCGCTCTCTCTTAGTCCGCCCCAATCCGCTTTCGTGACGTCGCTCCGTGAAGTAATTTATGCGTGCGATGCGATCTCGACTTCCCAAACCGAAGACCTGTGACCGAAAACGTGAGTGTGATTCTAATAAAGTTTGACGTCGCGCGGGGTGTTAATTACCTGATTCTAGGAGCAGAATACTGATTTTGCCGCGCTGGTTGGTTCACAATTTTCTCGTATTTTCTCTTGTACCGACGGCTGCCGGGACCATAGTTCCCGCTAATTTTTGTCACCTTTGATCCGAAGGGGAATTGCTATGTGCGCTTGTGTTACGGTGCAGTACCGTTATTGCTAAGAATGAATATAAATTGGAAAATTTTGATTTTAATTCGTAAAAAGGCAAAAAGCCAAGCAATGTACAGCTATTTTGGCTTTCACAGTTAGTGGTTTCGTTAAGGAACAAATATAACTAGGGCTAAAGTTTTCAGAATTCCTCAACAAATATTCGTCGATCGACAATCTGCTGGAATTGATTATTCTGCTGAGACTTTCAATTTAGCTAGATCGCATTGGGCGACCTACCAAGCGCCCACCGTAGAGGAGACACTTCTGTGAAAATATGTTTATTTTATTCTTGGTTTATTTTGTATCTTCAGTACATATCTGACTGGCATTCGAAACACTTAAATTTCATCAATATTTTTTATTTGTGTCAGTCGAATTCCGTTTGAAGTTAAAATGAGCATCGAATACATCCTTTATATTGTTTTGAGTGTTTTAAAGAGACGCTTAGTATAGATTCACTTTTAAATCTTAGTTTAAAAATATTTTATTAATTCATTACATTTGTATCCCTGAACCATATATTCAGACATAACGTATGCTATTTCCTTTCGGTATAAACATCTAAGTTGTCTCGTTTATTGGAAATGTTTATCCATGCATCCCTATGATGATAGGGATACAACCCTTCTTTCTTACACTTCCATTCCTTTCTTCATACATCACCTTTTTCTCTAAAAGCTACGTATGTAAATCTGTTTAGCGTCTCATTCACCATATTCAAGCAGCTTTTCTCGGTCTTCATCACCACGATATAGAACCTCTCTCTCTGCTTATTTAGTGGACCCAGAAAATGTTTCCGTGTGGTTTGAAAAAAAATGTGGGATACCATTTAAGAATCGGATTTAACGTTATATTTTTTTGTAAATAAGGATATCTGGACAACTTCCTTAACCTGTTCAAGTTCGCGAAATGGCGAAAATTTTGAATGTTGTTGTCATTTGGAGTTTATAAGGAAGAGTTAGTTGTAAATTGAAATAATACATACGTGACGTGAAGTGAAAGGGAATTTTTTCGATTGATTATAACTAATCAAGTCACAAAAACAACTCAGGACAAATTAGAGTAATTATGATGATTTTTCAACGTAGTTGAATTTCCTCTCTATGATTCAATTAATGAAAACTTAATTATTAGCTGTATCAGTAAGATATCGAATATGTATTGTTTCATCTTGCAAAGCTTAAGAATAAAATTACTCATTCATTACGTCTTTCCACGAAGTACGGCCAGATAGAGTTGATTTTACTCATATTAATCTTCTCAAAGAAATCGAGTAAGCTAAATAGACGTATCTATTTGAGTCGTCGTAGGAGAACGCAAATTTCTTCGGGCTGCATTGCTGGACTGCTTATTTGGAAACTTTTCTTGCTAAAAAAAGCCCCAATTTCAACATACCCGCTCATAATCTTAGCTTCTAATTTATTGTGTATTTAAGCCTTCACGAAAAAACGTCACCTGCCCGTAAAATATTTTTTCGTCCCCTTTTCCGCAGCGAAATCTCGCTCCGATAAATATAATGTGGAGTTATGTTTTCTGATTGTGCTTCGCTTGGCAAGGCAGTTGCGCTTTTTATGGGATCTAACAGGCGAAGGTTGCTGTCCTGTCCCATTGGGCGACCACCTTCTTACGCGCCACGACAACTTTCCCATTGTCCTGCTTTAGCCTCGAAGAAAATCAAGTTTATTCTAGACCACGCGGACGACATGCGCCTTTCGTGCCGAATTTACGATTTGAATGCTTTGCCTCGCAATCTCTTTACGAGTATTTATTATGTTTCGGACGCCCGCGAAACGTTCGTAAACGTCGCAACGAGAGAAGAGCGGGAAATATCTACTTATCAACGTGGTATCAATGTTTGACTAACTGATTCACTTTACTCACTCACTGCTTTCACCAGCGTGATATTTTCAAACACAGAAAACTGTAAATATTGGAATATTTTCAAAATGTGTTGAAAGTACGGACGGTGGATGGGAATCTTTAGATGATAGAAGGCATAAACGAAGGATAAATCTACTAAATATATTTAGAGAAAGCACGTTCACAGATGATGTAGCTGACATAATGCGTTCTCCATGTTATATAGGCCGTTCTGTTACTGCGAGAAAAATCAGAGAAATAGATGCTAGAACAAGTCGTTTCAAGAATGATTTTTTTTCGCGAACGATACGCGAAAGCAATCGATTGGAGAAGTAGAAACATTGTACCCTTGCACCACCTGCCATACGCCGAAAGGCGGCTTGCAGGGTACATATGTAGATGTAGATGTACGATGAATCCAAGGGCGGAATTAATTAGTTTTTCGATACGTGTTATGTTGATTAATCCTTGAATAAACTTGTTCATCCGTTTAGGATTGATACAAATATGAACGGGAATGACTGAATACACATTATAAAGTAGTTGCACTTAATAATACTTTGGTAATACCGATTGATTGGAATTATTAATGTCATACTTAAACAGAGATACTTGGCTAACGAATGGTCTCCATTTTTTCGAACTCGGGCATCAAATGCTTTCGCGGAAGCAGGTAAGCGCATGAAAAAATTCAAAAATGACTGAACAAAGTAGTTTAGAGACCTTTGGTGATTACTAATGAAAGGTGTTTTCGTGTAATTTAGAATTTGGCTACTTACGAGACAGCGTTTATGAAAACGAATACGATTCCTGATTACAAATTCTTCTCTTCCGAGGCATTACTGTAACATTTTGGAGTATAAGGGTGTATTATTATTCTTAAAATGATGATTTTAACTAATAAATACCACTACTATAAAAGTCTCTCCGTGGTTCACTGCAAACCTTTTGTCGTTAAGAATATCTTTCCTTCTCCAAATAAGCTTTCCAACGCTCCATTTTCTTTGCATGTAAACGATCCTGCTAATACCGGATTTTTGCCCCACATTCCAATCATTGTAGCCGGCATGAAATGTGCAAACAGGGATTGAGAACGTGCGTTACAAAACCTCACTTCAAGGTTGGAAATTTCTCTAACGCAATTGCCGAGTAGTTATCATGAGTTATCTCAAGTTAAATCTGTTGGATTTATATTATATGATATTAATTTAATCCTACATTTAAGCCCTTTAGTATTCATGTTGGACTAAAGGGAGTCTATTTTATTGGAAAATACGTAAACGCGAACAATGGGAAAGTAAACGAGTGGACCTAAATATTTTTCCAAGGCGTGAAATCATCGAAAGAATTGACGAGGCAACTGAAATGTTTATCGGCATTAACCCTTTGGAGCAAAAAGAATTCAAGCTATACTGTTATTGATATAATGCCACCAATGTGCTCTAGTTATTTTCGAACCAAAATAATTGGATCAAAGTATGATTCACAAGACAGTAAGACGAATGAAACTAATCATTTCCTAAATTTTAGAAGAGGTTAAATTATTTTTGCGATATATTATTCCAAAAGAGAAAAATCATATTTTTAAGCTACCGCATTTCTAATCATCTTTGAAAGAACTGCTACTCTTTTTGAGTGAAACTAATGGTGAAAAATTTCGTCATCGCAGAGATGAATGTTATATATGTCCTCATTCTTTCTCGCCATATATCAACCATTCTTACACTTAATTTCTCACGATTTCATAAATCAGTAGATTGGGTCACTTAAAATCAATTACATATTCGCTCTCACTAATGTTCATTCATGACGCCTTTTCTTTTTTAACTTTCTTGCCAAGAAAATACTCCGTTGGAATATCAAGCTCGCGTTAGCAATGTTCCTATGATAACGTTCCACCACCATCGTGCCTTGAAAACTTTCCTCCTCTTTTCTTATTAATTTAGCATATTATTTACTGTAATGACCCTTAGTTCGACTAAGTTTTTACTTGGAAAAATTCAAATAGAATATGTCATACCCATATTTCATGTTCTTATACTTTTCCTCATTCGATTACATTAACTGTCTACAAATCTTTTATTTTTTATCTTGCTCATTATTATTTTCCCTTTCATCGTTTCTTCTTGTCTTTTCTTCTTACTTTCTTCTAATGTGCATGAGATAACTATATTGTCACTGTTATATTTATAAAATGATGCTTATCTCTATCTTTTCTTCTAGGTTACTAGCTCATTGTTAAATAATTGTGTCTTGAGTGATTTTCATTTATAATTCTTTTTTTTTCATGTACATTCTTAGTGCCTCTGACTATCTTTAATTTTGAGCTATTGATAGTTACGTAACTCTTAGTGAATCGTAGTGCCTAAAACAGCGTAAATCTAACTTTTTTGCATCGCGTACGTTTTTATTCTATCGTTCTTAACTTTCTCTGCATTTACCCGAGAGTTCACAGAATTTAAGTACTTTTATAATGGTTTATTTTCTTTTATTGGCAGTTTCCACTATTTGTAGTGTGTATTATTTGTGTTATTTTTATTTTTTCTTTGACCATCTTATCATTTCCAGGATATAAGGGAACTCACTTTATTCTCTTCTTATTATTATTATCAATTGTCTTTCCCATACCCCTTTGATTGTGATTGTCTTTCCCATACCCCTTCTTTGTGAGCGTTTCCCTCCTGTGCATACTTTTTCCTAAGCTTTACTTCGGTTATTTTAATCCACATATATGTTTTATATTCCTATTAATTTATTTACCTTTTATTTTATTGTTTATTAGATCTAACAATAAGTTGCATTGACGATGTGTTAAATGGAAGAGTAGAGGTCCCAATTCAGCCCAAAATAAAGAGGTTATTTATTTAATATCCTGATGCTTTGATATCCTCAATTATTTATCTTAGAGCGAATTCATGTTACGTGTAAAAGACCGCTTGGGTTATGAGTTCCTAAGATTTCCGTTAACGTAGCTGCGCATTGACTGAGGCTCATGAAGACTCGGTGTCATGCATGTTTTAGCCGCGGAAGAATGTGTACACTTAGAGAAAAAGTGAGGCAGTTACGAAGTGGAAATAGAAACTAACAACCCCTTTGATGATTACTTGAGCGAGAGATTTTTTCTTTTGTTTCTTTCACCAAAGAATTCAACATTAATTCTTAAAGCAACATATTTCTATATTTACCATTCCAATCACAATAATTGAGTGGAAAGTTTCAGCGGTTAATTATAAAGAATTGATGAGCTAAGATAAAACAATTTGTAATTTCCACATAAGAATGTGAAGAATTCTTACGTGAAAATTACAGTGTTTTTCTTTTAGTTCATTATATCTTTCCACGAAGTCCGCTAGCGATGGTAGATTATATTTGCAAAGAATTAACGAACCAAGAGTACTGCTACTTTTAGATTAGTATTTACGTAGATTATTCGCAATCGCCCGGGAAATTTTTGTATCCCTAACTGTTAAAGTTACCACAAATCTCCGAAAATGTTACAAGAACTGTTTTCAGTTTTTAGTAATAAATTTCTATCCCATCCTCTCAAGAGAACAGAAATTTATTTCTTTATCCTCTAAAGAAGGTCTAACAATATAGCGGTTACAGGAACTGGACTGGTGCAATAAACTCTGCTGGAAAAGTTGTATCGTTCCAGTATTCCAGTATATACTGTACTTTTGAAAGCGTTAGACTTCCGCTCTTTAACGAGAGAAAGTTATAATTTCGACTTGTTTGAGTTTGAGTTTTAATTCTGTTAGAAGTGGAATATTGATTAAAAAATCCGAGATAAGCGGAAATTTTTTACTTCGTCCCTTGGTGTTCCATTTTTGAAGTCGCATTTAACCAGTATATTTTCTCTCTGAGAATCACGATTGCTTTCCTTGCTACGTTTTTCTAATGCCATTTCTCTTCTTATAAGCGCTGTATTTATTGCATTTCTGGACGTGTTTAATTGGTTGTTACTATACCTACTCAATGTATTGAGTTAATGCAAAATAATCCTTTCTCAACATTATTCTTTATCGATAATTGTTTACGAGTGATTTAGTATTCCGAAATAAATTACTCTGGAAAAATAATGAATGGAGTGGAAGATTCCGTAAAAAAGCTAATGCCATCGTTATGCCATCATCCGTAATAGCTTCAGACGCACCCTTGGGGGGTCACGTGATTGAGTTCAATCGAATCGACTCTATTCCCAGGACCCGAAGCAGAGCCATAAAAACTGAGTTAACGGATGCGAGCTGAATCCGGGATGGTATGGGGAAGAACGCTGAAGCTTAGCAATGGAAGAATTCCTGTGGAAGAGGAATTGGAAAGAAAAGCTTATTCGAATACCTTAAACTGTGCGTGTCAGTCAATTTGTCTTTAAAAGTCACTTGTTCCTCTATATAAGGCATGGTTAGAGGTGAGAATTTAACCAAGGAGATCGATAGATGTACGAACGTTTCTCTGAGGACCTCCCATTGCGTGGTATCAGTTGATTACATCCATGAATATGCCGATGTGGTAGATATTGCACGTAAGGGATATCCTTAATAAATAGGAAAGTCCCTATAGTTTAGCAGTAATAAATCAATTGCTGTAGGATGTTGAGTAGATCAACAAGCCATTACTTACTCTTACGCTATTCAGGAAATGACGTATTATACTCATTAAATTTCCATTCACCTCAGAATGAGTGATGATTAGCCTATAATGTATCTAGACTATTTCGCTGTTCCCAGTGTCCCCTAGCTCTATTATGTGTTAGACAAGAAGAAAATTGATCGTTTTAAGCACTTAGTATGTACAATACGTTCAGAACTTGGATTCACTTCAAAAAATTTAATTAATTCAAGAATAATTTGAACTTTATTTAATAAATAGTAAACGCCCCCATCAAGCATGACGGGACCTAATTTAAGTTTTAAAATATATCTATTATCGTATATACCTGGTCCTCCTAATCACAAAAAAATTCCGTCATAAGATCATAATCACACAATATATATCTTACCATTATCTATACTATTTATTCTACTGTTTTCAAGTCATGAAAGCCTACTTTACGTAAATTTCTTATAAAAATTATAAGAACTGATTATCCCCGTGTACTTATATGGGATAATTCATGAAATCGACATTCAACAATGGCTTTAGTCGTCAAAGGGATGGGTTGTTTATTTCCCAAAAATTTTACGAAATTTCTGTGTGTTTTATCAAAATCCTCGAAAGTTCGGATCTATATCGATATTTCACGACTAAAATAAGGATCTATGAACATTTTTCTTTCTTTTGACACTTCTCTTGATTTCGTAGGACCATTGTTTCTAATTTATTTTTGTAAAAGAAACAACCTCTGCAGGTAACGAAAACCTATTTTACGTACATTTCTTATGCAAAAGTATACTAACCGATTATCCTCCTGTATTTATATGAGATAACTTAAGAAATCAATGTTCAACAATTGCTTAGGTCGTCAAAGGGATGGGTTGTTTATTTTCCGCAAAATTTACGAATTTTCCGTCTATTTTATCAAAGTTCTCGCAATTTCGAATTCACATGAATGATTCACGGCTAAAACAAGATTTTAAGATCATTTTCCTTTCTTTAGGCACTTGTCTCAATTTCTTAGGATCATTGTTTCTGATTTAATTTTGTAAACGAAACAACCTCTACAAGTCATGAAAACGTAATTTACGTATATCTCTTATGGAAACGTATTTTGATCACCTGGGTTCGAACCCGGGCCGAAACACAATGCAGTTTCTTTAAGATCTCTAAGTCAAGCCGTTTCTGAGATAAATAGGTGGACGGACAGACATTTGCTTTATATATTTATTTATTTATTATACATTACCGTCGCAGTTAGACGCTGAGTCAGGTGGCGACGCTATCTTACACTAATTTGAACTTATACAATTAACACAAACAAACTTACTGTCTTACATACATATCTATGAAAATCAAGGAACATCTTTGCCTATCGTTATTTCAAACTACTCTATCATTATATTTACAATTTAAACAGCTATAAATTATACAATTTAATGTAAGTCTCCGAAGTAACCAATGAGTGAACACACACAATATATCATAACAAAATATTAAACTTTAACTTTAAAATACAGATAACGGTACGAATAAAGATAACGGTATCTTAGTTGTTTATACGTTTTCACCCTAACATTCATAAGAATTATGATCAATCCCACGTAAAGAAGGTCTGCAATAACTGAATGATTAAATATTCAACAGACATGAACGTATTGCTTGTCAGTATGTTTCATCCTCTTGCCTTCATCCATCATATATCCATAAATTAGCATCGCCTTTTATTTATATATAGTCTTCTGGTACTTCATGGCAATGTTGACGAAAACTTTCGCATTAGAATAATAAATGCCTATCCTTCTTTAGAAACGATCATTGGTTAAGATAAGTAAAATTGATGAAAAGCTACCGATGATAAGGTTGAGATGTTTGAGACTCCTCGAGCACGACAAAGGAATCCAATTAACTTTCTTCGCCTACTATTTTATTTTATATCAAAATCAAACTAACATAGAGTAGTAACTATTTAACAGTACAATTACATTATCTAATAATATGCATTGTAAGATAACATACGTTTACGTTATTTTTTACAATATAAAGGAAACAAAAGACTGCCTTTGCGAAGAGTAGATATTTTGTTGAAGATAGAAATTAAAAACTTTGAATAAGTTCCAATGAAAAGAGGAAAAGGTGGAGAAAATTATCTCCATGTTCACCTTTACGGAGTTACACAGGTACTGCTAATTCCATCGATTATATGTAAATATTTTGCTTATATTAACTGCTGGCGAATGGAAAATCCAAAATTTATTAATCGAGTCCCAAGGAGAAACGGAAATGAAAAAAGTCTGACGTGACCGGGACGCGGAAATCGGGAGACCCGGGTTCGTGCCCCCGTCCCAACAGACTTTTTTCATGTCCGTTTCTCCTAGGAATTTTTCCTAGGTGCACGCCTTTACGTGTCAAGTCAACTTAAACCTTTTTCATCGTTAATCGAGAGTAATTAATCCATCATTCAACAAAATATAGCGTATTAAGCATTTAATAGACGGCGCTAATCTTAAATATCTGTCCTGGTGGGCTTGACGAAGCCGTTTTAAATCATCAATTATCGAGATAACGTAAAAATGTTTAGTTTTTTCCTCCTATTTTTGTGTCTACCTTCTGAAATATTTCGTTGCGTTAACTTGAAATTATTTCGTTGTTTCGTAACGTAAATATTTTCAACTGCTGCGAACTTGATTATTTTTTTTATTGGCATACCTTATTATGTAAACACTCAATCAGTGTTTATTTTTACAATGTTTCATTCCACCTTTCAGTTTCTTTAAGTCGTTTTACGTCCCATAAAATTCTGATTCGAGTGAATTTATTTGGCACGCATTTTACTCTTTACGTGTACACAGAAGTGCCGCCGACCGCACTCAAGCTCGCTCTCATTACGAGGTTCCAAGTTGGGTAAATGAGAAACCGCCTCGAGGCAGTTAGGATCCGATTCCGAGAATAGTGCGTTTGCCAGCCGTCGGCACTTTTCGAAAGTTTTCGAAAACTTTACACCGGAAATCCTCTACAAAAAGCTGCAAGCATCTCTTTCTCGACCCGAATTTTCGGCTCTACCTCTTGATGTATCAATTCCTGCTTTTTTTGAGTTATTAAATTTATTTAACTCCAACTCCCGTGAATGTCCGGAGGAAAGAATATTAACCTCGTTTTTCGGCGTACAGTATTCTTTCGGAACGGTTGGGATTAACTTCAACTCCTACGCACGAGCTTCATTTAATAATTGATCAAATAATTAAGTTTCAGCAATTAAAATAGTAGGAATAGTTACTCTGCTTGAGAGTGCTAAGTTGTCTGGAATCCCAACTGAATTCCATTGTAATTGTTTTCCACGGTTTCAATTTCATGAGAGCGTAATGTAATATGTAATAATGTGGGTTTTAAAATCCACGATAGAAAAACAAAAAATCTTTTCCCATTGCTGTTGGCGAGTCATTGCGATTAGGGAAAAGGGTAAAGTTTTTACTCGACTTCTTCGAATGGAACATATACCGCACCATCCACACATTTCTGACATGAAATTTTGCATTCTTAAATATTTCAAATAAAACGGCGGAGGCGTGGCAGTGTTTTGCAGATAAGATTTGACAAGATAGGCCTGGATTCCTAGTACATTCCTGTACTTTGATATTAAATATGTATGTATGACTCCAAAAATGCAATCTCCAGCGAAGTTGATTTCTCGTTAAAAGTACAAAAACGTTCATTTACCTCCGTTTAACGGAATCCTTCCGCTTTGCCTTAGGCTTAATAGCCCTCAAAGTTAGGCAATTTTGTCATTTTATGGAATTATTTTATAAAGGCTGTTTGCGATAGTAACAAAGTTTCTCAAGGAATGACAGCTGTGAAAAATAGCGAGATGACTGGGACACGAACCCAGGAACAAATCCTCTCAACAAAGTTTCTGTTAACACGAGTACAATTGCAATATTCGCTTTCAAAGTTCCTAACTAAAAGAACGGCAAGTTAAAACTACCTGGTTATTTAGACCAGGTCAGAAAAACCTTAACACTTGACATTAAATCACGAAATAATAGATAATAATTTTTAGAGGAAGTTGAGAAAAATTTTCTTACATTTCCACTTACATATGGATATGCATACGCATGGATGGACATACTTCACATTATCTCTCAACTTCTGTCTATGACAAAAGAGGACCTAGAAACTTTCCTAGCAGCGAGGCGATTTGTAACAACTTCCTTACGTACTCATCTGAAACTTTCAATAGTTTGTGTCTTAAATCGCTGACACAAAGCTGCAATACGGCCATTTTCTCGTGATAAATGTGGTTCATGTTTACTAATCGTAGATACCCTTCTCTTTCTGACTTTGGGTAAATCTTAAATTATAGTTATTTTAACATAAAGTTTATGTTAGTTGAAACATAAGAGAAGGGGCGGTTGTTCCCAACTTTGGATCTACCTAGATCTTTGGATCTGCCGTTGGTTATTTGATTGTTGGATTGATTCCTAATCTATACTTTTCATTTACTTTGCGAATATTGACTCTTATGTTTGAACTTGCAATTAATATCTCCCTGGAAAATATATAAGAAGAATGTATTATATATTTTATTCAACAAATTAATTAAGTTATAATCACAGTTGAAGTTACATTTTAAAATCGGGTGAGCTATGAAGTGCTTTAGTTTATGGTTCTGAGAGGAATAAATACTTATTTTCTGTAAAAATCTAAAAATTAAGTGGATGGAGAAAACATGACTTGACTGCGGCGTTGAAATTAAGCTAGAAGATAGAAGAGTAATGTATAGGAAAAGATTCTAAGGTATCTTACGATGATGGATTTGCTTAAAACGAATCAAGACAAGGATCTCGAAAGAAGATCAGAAAACAGGAAATAATCAACTCGCTGTAATATGCTATCACAAGCCTGTCAAAGAGAAAATTCACAAGACATGTCTTTTTTTTTGCAAATATTTTCACCAAGCTGCTTTCCTGCTGGCATATCTCGATGAATGAAATCTTTCTCGTTTCTAATTTGGAACGGGATGGAGAAAATGTATTTTCATTAACATTTGTCGCATCTTCTTCGTGGTTCTTATACTACGAAAGCTACTTAGCTATACCTAATGCCGAATTAAGCCTTCATTTTGGTCACTCCACAGTTGATGCTACGAAAACTGTTTTTATAATGTCATAGCGCAACTTTTACCCAGCATTTCGCTCAGTAAGGAAAGCAAGGGCAAACTGCCTCACTCCTCATCATGTCTTGTCGTCTCTTTCCCTTTTCGAGGCTTTTTTGTAATGGTGATGTTGTGGATCCAGCTAGCCTCCCTTAACATGCCTTCACCGGCAGATAGCGGTTCTTATTCATCGCATAGAAGGCGATAACCTCATACCTCATTTTGCCTAGTGTGCCTCATTCCCTCTCGTGGGCTCTTGGAGGCCAATGATGAAGGGTTTTCATAGCCTCCTAGCTGAATAATGAATATTTCATCTACATCAAGGGAGGTGAGTTCTTTCATCGAAGTATGTACCGGCTTTATTTCAAGCTTGGAAAAATGACCCTTTCAACAGTAACATTTCCTCCGCCGACGCCGTCATCTCATTGGACTCGTATAGTTAATGTTGGGACGGAGGCAATGACGCAATTTCTTGCTCCGCTTTTTCTCTCGTCTCATCGCACGTCAAAGGAAAACGGGTTCGCGGTGAAGAAAGCCTCCGAAGCGGAGCAAAAAATGGATTAGAGAAAGGTGGGAGATTGAAGGCGCTTGGAAAGGAGAGCGGCATTCACATATGCATCTAATTTTAAAAATGGAAAAATGCACGTTTGAGGGCGAAACTCAAGTTTGGTTGTAGCGATTCAAGTATAACAACTAGAAGCCCGTTTGGATTGTGGTTTTGCTGAATTTTATCTCGATTAGTCTTTGCGATACAATTTATTTACCTCGACGTCTTTTTCCTCTTGTTGTTTTTAAAAAGGACCATTTGTTCTCTTCGATATCTTATCGTTTGTCATTAATTTTTTAAAACCTACGATTGAGGTCTATTACCTAACAAAATCGTATCCTTTAAGGGTAGATATTTAGCCATATTTTCCTCAGAATACGTGTATTCGTCGTGTACGGACAATTCTTTACATCTAACCCATAACTTCGGTGCAATATCAATTAAGATTGGGTGCAATATATAAATTCCTTCTTGATTAAACACAAGTTAATTAAATAAACACTAATTATTTATATAATTATACATTTTCAGTATCTTTGGTGGAACATCTCCATAATTTATAAAAGAACTAGACTTCGTCTATATTGTGGACGAAGTCTAATTTTGTATCATAATTTTAATAATCCTTTCGGAATTGTTCTTTGCTTCTTCCCTATTATTTTCATGGAAAATTCGCTGAATATTATTAACGGATAACTTTGAAATTATTCCGCTTTCTAAAGCATATTCAGAGAAAGTGATGACATTTTAATGCAATATTTTTCTTAAATAATATTATCACCCATTTTATAGCCCTCTTTAATTTGCTTCGTAAAAGGCAGATTTAACTGTACTAAAATCGTATAGGAATGATTTGCGATCGATTCAAAGGATTGGATTGCTCACAAATAACTATGACAGCTGCGTATCTTTTTCTAACTTAAACCAATGAATTTTTTGCCAAAACGTTGTTTAGGCAACAATAAGTTAATGCCGAGTAATTAGAATCCGTCCATTAATGATCAAATTCACCAGTCTTGACGTGAGTGAGAGGATAAATACTGGTTAAGCTGATTTTAGGAATAGAAGCTGGTTTAGGGAGCACGATGTGTATTGCTCTCGGGAGCTTCTTCTGTATTATGATCGGATTCTTTGCATTTCTTACATTTTTACAATTGGTGTTCAATGAAGATCAATTTAAAGAAAGGACGAAATAAATGTAATTTGAAATCACATTATAATTAAATACACCATTCTGATGCGAAACTTCTATAAAAATATTTTCAGTACACTAATCAAAAAAGTACAGATTTTTCAACTGTCAAATGCTTATATAATAGGTTTAAAATCTATAAAATTTAATAAAAATTTTTAAATTCGAATCAAATTTCTCGAAAATGGTCCCTGTTACCTTGATTAGCCTCAGCTAAATGAGATGATTGCAGTGTTTAGTATCCAATTTTATGGTTAACTAACATATCTTATTTGAGAAAGCAGTTGACTGGGTAACTATCACTATTCCAAATCCTTATCAAGGAGGTACTTGGTTGAGTACGGAAATAGATGAGGTTTCTTTATCTTTTCCGCTATGAGAAGTGAATGTCACTTCCTAATCGGAATATTATTATGGGACACCATTTGTATTTGCCGGATAAGCGATATCAAATTTATCTCATCGTTACGTCAGAATGGCAGATAGAAATGTTCCACGCAATGATCCAATTCGTAATATCCGATTACTCATCAGAAAAAACATTGTGTTCTTTATTCCGGAATGTCGGGATCTCGATGTTTTTGGCTTTAATAAATCCTTTTTCTGTCCAGAAAATAGTGATGCGTGGTTTGGCTTCGATTTTTAACAATCAAATCTCAATAATCGAACAACATCATATGGCTATGATAAATAAACTAGTTTGTTAAAGTGGAGATTATAGTTAACATCCTACAATGGATTAGCCAGGAGATTGACTATTATCTTCACTTTAAGTCTAGCAAATCGTTATAATACCGGGCCCTAAAGTAAACTTTAGTTAAAGTCAATGAAATATTTATCATTTGTCTTTTGGTACGGATAGAGAAGAATGTATCTTTTATATACTTTTTCTCAGTCTTGTTCATGGCTGCGTTGATATGAAAGCTACTGAGGTATGAGTTATGCTGAATAATGGCATTAATTAAGGTTTCTCCTTATGCAATGTTACGAAAAGTGTTACTCGTAGAGTCATTGTGCTTCACTAACGTGGGTTTGTTCTGCTTATACGAGCATTCGCTTATCGAAGCACTCTGGCTCAGTTAGGAAAGCAAGGGCAAACAACCTCACTCCTCATCTTGCCTAGTAAGCCTCATTTCCCTCTCCTAGCTCTTCGTAGCTGATGGTAGAGGGGATGAGGTCCCTGCAGACCTTTGGGCTGAATACTTTACTGATAGATCAGGCCTTAATATTTATTTTCAAGTACTTGTCTCGCCGTTATTACTTGTAAACAAAGTAACCTTGAGTTCAAACGAAATGTTGTCTTTTTTCGATTTTATACGTAAATATAACTAGGTCAGGCAATTATTTGATAATTCGTTACAGTAAATTATTATGCTAGCAGACACGGTTGGTAAGAAAGTAATCTTTCTTGTTTATAAAGGGAGATATACTGTTTTGAAGTGCATCCTTATCAATGACAAGATAATATATGGAGCAGGAAACGTAGGATATAATTTTTGATACCCTTTTAGAAGGTAGTCATAAAAAATGTATTCTTTAACCGTTCATAAAATCAAAAACTTCCACTCATCTCATGAACAATCATCGAATGTCTTTGTGGAGGCTACTGAGACTACATTCTGAAATGTGGATTTTAGAAAGACCGATGACTTTATCCAAGATAGCGATTCCTTATCTTGTTTTCATTCGTTCCCTATTTTTAGCTTGTTTACTGAAATGAGAAAACAATTTCATCGACTGCTTTGAACAATGTTTGTAAGAGACTACCTGTTTAGTCTCTTAATTTGAGTAAGTGTACTGAACACACTCCAATATGGAAATATTAATCAGTTTATTTATGTCACTTATTTACGCAGCAAGAGGACGAAACACTAAGAGAAATTGAAGAAAAAGGAGCATACGAATGAATATAATAGATATATATTCCTACTAGAACCTTCTCATCTGTACACATTATTTTGGAAACTGGCTAATACAATTCTATTTCCCAACATTTACAATGGAATTTAATAAGCATGCTTATAAATTCCTGTTAATGAATGCTTTTCGTACGGAATGGTGAAGCATAATATTTCCAAGAAAATATTTTCTTAATATCATACTGTAATTATTTTAGAAATAAATATCTCTTAAGAATTAATTACCTTTTAAGTAAACAATTTAGCGACATGTTTGAATTTCTAACTTCGGAGTTATTCACCACCTTATTATTTAAAAGGATTATTGCCATCATATTACAATAAATCTAATTGAAAAATGGGTACTTTTCTGTTAAAGGCGCCATGACCGCTGCGCTATTGGCAGCTGATTACGCTATGACGCTCTCCATTGACCTAATGAGCTATTAGACTAGATAAGATAATACTTTGCTGAAACGGGTTGGTTAGTGTAGGTTCAGCTCTTTGTCAATTATCACAGACCAAATGTGCTGCCTTATCTATGTCAGTTTAGGGATTAATAATTTAAAGCGCTAAAATACAGCGTTACATCATCGATGTAAATGAAATCATTAGTAATTATTCTTTGAATTGTACACATTACTCATCAATCTGCAGAGTCATAGTGTTGTTAATTAAAATGTCCATTATCTTCGAAACTCAGAATGACGATATCGTCATTCTTTATACTTATCTAAGTATAAAAAAATATATGAAGCTGCCAACTGATACCATAAGCAACTGCCATTAGATAGCGCATTATTCACGGCGACTATAACAGATAAGTGCCAAAAATGTTTTCAGAGGACGTAAATAACGCCAAAATTTCATCATTACCAGGTTCATGCATTAAAGCTTCTTTCCCTGTCTAATCGATCAATGCTCGTTCGACACAGCCAGTGCAATGACACTGGGCTTCGAAAAGGCCTTCAGAGAGCGATGACTAGAAAAACAAAGACAGGGAGTCGATATCCGGTGAGATAATGCATTGGGTATGTGACGAGGATTTCTGAGAAATCACGGATTGCTCTCGTCCTTTGTTTCCTATCCGGTCAAGGACGAGGAAAATATATCTCCTTTACACTTTCTGTGCATCAATAGCGAATACAGGTGGGTGGAGAAAATAGTTTAAGAATTACGTCATGGCGTGTATAGTAGGAAACCTCAATGACAGCTGAACATTGATTCGGACGTTCGAATCTGAGGATGTCACTTCCGAACTCTCACACAGGATGAAAAGGATCAAAAACTCTCTCAAAGGATGAAAATGTCATATTTTGTTCCATCAGTACCTTCACAAATAAAAGCCAAGATTTGAATTCGGTGAACAACATACAAAAATAATTTTTTAAAATGTTTGTGCTGTGTCCAGATAGCATTGATTGAGAAGTACTCATTGATTACTCACAATAAGAATGCATTTTTAAGATTTTTATGTTTAGTAGATAAATCGCTCTTCTAACTCACAACCGCTTCATTACTCGAATTTTACTTTCTTTCCGTTAAACTTTCAAGATATCTTTTATTTACCTCGAAAAATGTATTCAATTCAATTTGACGAAAAATAATTTAATACTATTTAAGCAAGCGAGTCCATTTATTGATGTAATAAATGGAAAAAGGAACCAAATTGTAAACGAAATGTTGAGAAAACATTGCAGTTACACTTATGCCGTTTAAATAATTGAAACTATAAAATCTTTTATTTTGTTTGTGATACATCCATTAAAATACTCAGTAAACTAAGGGCATGCATTTCAACGAATATTTAGTTCAATTATCAAATTATAATTTACTACTTTAGACCGCAGAAGATATGATTGCCTGATTTCCTTAATCTCGACTGTGAAACCATTTAGTAATTCACCGCAAAGAAATGTTAACGTAAGGCTGCGGATGTATGAAACGTAGTCGCCGAGATACAAGTTTATTTCCTTCGTAAGCTCCTTACCTCCTTAAATCCACCGTTGGTGATTTCGAACTGATTTATCTGTAAGAGTGCTCCTTTGTTACATAGAAATGAAGAAATACAGGAAGCGAATGACGGATTGAGGTCGTTGTCGATGCTAGTATCTGGCTAGAGATATGCCGAGTAGGCATGGAATTCACTTAATGCGCCGAATCTAAATGCAGTCTTCAATTACGACGTCGGGAAGATAAAATAGTAGAAGTGTTGTTCACAGTGACAGATTAATCCTTATCGTCGTTACTTCCTTCTTTTCCGAGACATTTCGAGAGAGTCGCAGATTGTTTGATAAGCACAACATTTACTTCATCCTATTCTAAGGTCGGAAGCTTTCTTGATAGACTGACGGAAGTAAGGGCAATGAGTGCCATTATTCAGCATTACTCACACCTCAGTAGCTTTCATATTATCACAGCCATGAACATGACTGAGACAAAAATACGCATTTTTCTCTATCCTGTGCCAAGAGACAAATGAAAACTGTCCCATTCGTCAAGGTGTCTGTGCATAGCAATGTAGACCAATACAGAATAATAAGTTGGCGATTATTTTTTCTTTATCCACGTTCATTATTCCGTTAAATATTTTACGCAAAAGGAGTAAGAGATATTGAATTTGTTGAAATCTGTTTCAGCAAAGATCTGAATGTATTGATTCCCTCCGCATACGCCTGACTTGTAAATTTTTCTATTCCCTTTCGCATTCTATAAATTTCGTGAATTTTACATAAAATTTTAGGAATTTATGTTATTTTGTGGTTTAATTTCAATTTATTTGTAAATAACTATTATTCCAAAGATTAGATTATTGTTCTGTGATCCCCCTTTGAGCGGATTAAAGCTGAATGGAGAAAATTAATGAATACTGGCAATTTTGGCTTGTATAGTGCCAAAAACAACAGAATACCTTCAATTCGGCTTTATATACATAGCATCAATCTTGGTTGGTGTGTATTCTGCTGTTTGTGGTATTTTATACATTGAAATTTTTAGTATTCATTAACTTTCTTCATTTTTTACGGTATACCTCCAAGTGAAAGCCCAAAATCATCGATGTTAAGTATTTTTAAAGAGAATGCTGGTTGAGTATATTTCATGGTAACCTCCGTTGTATCATTATTTATTGTATTATTCAAATCTAAGCTACAAATAATAGCAAATTATGAATGAAAATCTAGCATTTCTTTGAAGAATGCGTATGGAATACATGTAAATGTAAAGGAAATTTTAAACAATTGAAGCAAACGACTTTGAGGTTAAAATCAGCTAAAGTGCAATAAATAGGGAGGGGCGAGCCAATTTAATTTGGGAGATAGGCTCAAGAGTGTGAATAGGTCGATGGAAAAACTTGGGCAGTAAAATTGCCGAAATGGACGAGGACGCAGAAAAAATTTCGCTTGGAAATAAATATGACGAAAACAATCTTAATTGCCCCCAAACGCCTGAGGATTTTTCGGTTGCAAAGATAAGATTCCTGCTAACTGATTTAAGGCACGGGCCAAAATATTTTTTCTGACCCACCTGGTAAGGTAGCATGGCAATTGGTTCGAATGAAGTCTCATGCTAATGGGACTCAGTGGCCTGAGGAAGCAATATTTTAGTCCCTGCTTTCGGCCTTCCAATCCAGTTTAAGTCGGCATTCGAAAAGGTGCCGAATCATCAGAGATACTTGCACAATAGCTTAGAGCACACTTGCGGTAGCATGAATCATCTTAGAATACTTCTATAGATGGGAAAATGGGCGGACGAATGGTTTTCTTTCAAGAGGACGTTTTATAGATGATAAATTAATAGTTGAGTGTAATTTTTAGAGGCCGTTGTTTATCGACCATTCTTTCTCAACGTATGAAGGAAAACTAAATACATTGGCACCACGACTTACGAACTTAATTTGTTCGAAGTTCATAACTCGAAATGTTGTACCCCGAAACCCTGTTTTTCATTATATCTTTCCGATTCATCCACATATGTACCCTGCAAGCCTCTTTCGGCGTATGGTAGTGGGTGCATGCACCATGTATGAACAAGAAGGGACTTGAAGTACTATGAAGGACTTCCATAATCGATTACTTTCGCGTATCGTTCGCGGGAAAAATGATATTTTGAAATGACTTTTTCTAGCATCTATCTCTCTGATTTTTCTCTCAGTGTCAGAACGGACTATCTAACAGGGAGAACGAATAATATCAGCTACATCTTCTACGAATGTACCTTCTCTAAACTTATTAAATAAATCAAGTCTTTGTTTAAATCTTCTATCTTCTAGAAATTCCTGCCTACTGAAGCATTTGAGTAACACTCTCTGATTCTTCGTAACGATTTTTTACGAAACGTATCGCCTTTCACTGTACTTTTTCTAATTCTCGAATACAACACTATTCGGCAGGATCCCATACACCACACGCATACTGGTGAGGCCTAACCAACGCTACCAACTGTTTTCGAGATTAATGTCGTATCTAGAAGTCAAAACGGAGGAAGAAAAAAGTTCGTGTGAAGAAAAGTTCCAATTTTAAGCAGCTCGTAAGTCGAGGTACTACTGTACATATAATGAAATACACGTATAAAAAGTAGTAAAATATTTCATAGGTAAATGGAAAAAACTATGGAATTCTGCTATTAATTTATTACTTCATAAATCATCCAAATTAATTTCATGTTTTATTTCCTTGTAAATTATGTCCTTAATTTTGATTTAAAATACCATGCGCATTCCATTTACTCCAATGTGGTTGAATTCATCGCTCAAACAATTATCCGATCAATTTCAAGGCGGAGTTTTCTTAATCAATTGACTGCAACGAGTAGAATCTAAAATACTACAGCTAACATTTTATGTAAGTTCTCTCCGATCTTATTTCAGTTTACTTTTCGTGTGTATGAAAAGCATCCATCTTTGTCCTATAGCTGATAAAGCACTTAGAATTGATCGTGGGAAAGGGAGTCTTGCCTCTATTAGAGCCTCTTTTTCTTCCCCTAGCACGCTCGCGTGTTCCTCAAAGCGTGTGAATTGATGCCTCGAGTTCATGCTACAAGTTGTCGAAACAAGTACACGGCTTTCTAACGTTTTCCCTCAATGCATCATTTCTCGGGAAATGCCCATCATGCTAATATCACTCATCTACATCCTTATCAGCTGACGTGTTCGCTGTTTGGTGGTTTTCGCTTTTTAATTAGGTAATTTTGCGCTATTATTACACTTGCTATCAACTAATAACGTCATCCTTATATATAATAAATGATAAGGTTCTTAATTGTGCTTTGTGTCTAATGAAAAGATGATTGCGGTAGAAATAGAAATATTTTTCGACGTTTTAATTTCGTTCCTTACTAATTCTTCGTATTTGCTGCCATCTTGGTACCCTATCTATTTCTTTGGGGAATGAAAATTTGCTCAAGAGTACCAATCCACTTATATTTATTGAATGTCTTTACCCATGACTTATATTTGTTTGTCGAAATCCGTGAAAAATAAGCAAGAAACTTGGCGCTAAGTTCATACTTAAGAGGGGATTTGAAATTGTAATTTGCCAAAAGTACATTTGTTTGTTTGTAATAAAAACTTTTTTATTATTAATATAT